>BLSH010014789.1:169927-182393 GCA_018402905.1 Glandirana rugosa
TTTACGTCGGATGGTCGCGGGTAGTTTACGTCGGAGTGGTCGTAGGTAATTACGTCGGAGTGGTCGAGGGTAGTTTACGTCGGATGGTCGCGATGGATGCTGGTGAGGCTGCATTTGATGGGCGCTGGTAGGCTGCATTTGATGGGCACTGGTAGGCTGCATTTGATGGGCGCTGGTGAGGCTGCATGGATGGGCGCTGGTGAGGCTGCATTTGTTGGGCGCTGGTGAGGCTGCATTTGATGGGTGCTGCTGAGGCTGCATTTGATGGGCACTGGTGAGGCTGCATTGATGGGCGCTGGTGAGACTGCATTTGATGGGTACTGGTAGGCTGCATTTGATGGGCACTAGTGAGGCTAAAAAGGTGGGGTATACATAGGCATGGCAAAGGGGATGGGGTCAGGAGTGGAGCCAAGGGGGCGGCAAAATGAGGTTTCACCTAGGGTGTGAAAAATCCTTGCACCAGCCCTGACAATAATGTAAGGAATATTGTTGAGGGTGCAGACCAAAATAATATACCTGCCATTTGTATCGGTAATAAGCTCTTGCAAGATAAACTCATTTTTAACTGCTATAAGTACACTCTTCTACTTAACCTCTGCGTTTGCAAATATAATGTGGAGGAAGTTCTTTTGAGAGCATTTCGGAGGTTTATACACATATAAGTGGATCTCTTGGATACAAATTACATTGCTCTTTAATTTTTGGGCCTCCTCCCACATTGCCCTGCATTTAAACGGGCTGTAAAGCCCTTTGACATTAAATGAAAAAAATTTAAGTCATCATCAGTACCGTAAAAATATGCAGACCATGTAGACATGATGCAACAGGTACAGCAATGACTGGGTCACAGATTGAAGGCCACCACAAGTAATACTTGGAAAGGCCAAACTGAAGTAGATTTTCTTATAACTCTGAGTCGAAGGAAAGAAAAAGTCACTGGAGTCTATAGGCCAGGTGCAGGTGGGAGCAAACTTAGCAGTTCGCAGATGCCAGGAACTGGTAACCAGCCAGAAGATTACAAATAGCCATGCCCCCCTATGTGTCCAAGTTGAATAGGCACACTGGTGATAATCATATTGTAACATAAGTAACTCAGAAGGAACAGTAGACGTAGACTACCAAATATCCAGGATGCTCCATAAGGCTAATTGGATAGCATCATTGAGTATCACGTAATCATATCAACAACTTAAGAAAGGAAAACATAAGAGAACAAAGAACAGTCATATAGACTAAAAAAGAAGAGCCTGAGATAATTCTGGTCTCACAGGCAGTATCAGCTGAGCATGAAATAGGGGCAAAGGGACCCCAAGATCACAGAAGGTATCCAAGTGGTACAAGATGAAGTGTGTCCAATCTGAGACCTACATCATGTAGGGTTAATGAGGCCATTGCTAGAAATAACCAAAACGGGACGTTCAGGACCACTCGTTCCTCAACTTGTTAGGGCTCCTTCTGGCATCAGTAGGAGCATCAAGATCCAAGATGTGCTACTCCTTAAGATACTTGAGGCTGGCTCCCAAAGAGTGGATAGTAACATCCTTACCTTGGGAGGGGATAGTAAGCTTCATGGAGAATCCCCATCTATAAATAATTTTATGGTTACATAGTGCCTTAGTTATGGTCGTAAATTTCTTTCTGTTTTGCATAGTGGCTTGAGATATATCAACATAAAGAGCTACTCTGTGAAGGTGGTCTAAATAGCACCCCTAACAAACTGGTCTGGGAGGTGTGGGTTCTTCCTAGCCACATGCACAGCTTTTTCTTTTACATTAAAGAAGTAAATCCTGACTAATACATCTCTGTGAACAGTGTCAGCCAAATTGTCCGACTTGGGTAATCAGCATGCTCTATCTATAATGAACTCATAATCTTTTATATTAGGAACCAGACATTTGAGCAGTTTCTGTAGGTAGCCAGTAAGCTGCTCAGATGCAGGAATACATTTAGAGATCTCACAAAATGTAACATTATTCCATCTAGACCTATCCTCTAGGTCTTCTAGCTTGGTTTGGATTTTTGGCAACTCTCTCTGCTGATTCTTACAAGCATCCACTATAGAGTTATGTGCTGCAAACACATCTTCCATTTTGTGTTAAATATACACCACCCTTTGTTGTAGATTATGCACAGAAGAGTGAGTGGCAGCTAACATGTTAACCATGTCAAGATGCTGGGAGTCCCTTAATGAAATTAGCATCTCCTTCATGTAGAAACTGACACAGGCTGAGGTGAGGATGACACATTCTCTAATGGATTCTGCAGTGGAGGAACAGAAGACTGCGCCAATAACCCTTGCTCCTTTCCTTCAATGTCTCAATGTGGTGGTGCTGTCAGGAGGGAAAAATGCACCAGCAAGTCTGGAAGGAAGTCCTCCACCATCACAGTGCACATGTTGGGATCAGCGCCATCTTGGTTCTCCAGTTCCAACAAGTCTGTCAGTTTGTGCGGTACTGGCTGCTGGGAACCCCAGTTAGGCATCTCAGGAATGTCAGTTAGGCTCCATTTACACGGGACGCTGTTTCAACCTCCCCTGAACATTTTATCTTAACAGCTAGAAACCGGCATCTAAAACGTCAGTTTTGGCACGTTTTGCATGCCATGTTTAACAGCATTTTGCAGCGTTCGCGTCTAGGAAAATAAACACTCCTAGACACGAGTTACCACGTTTAGGCGCGTTTACAAGCTGTTTGGCATTTCAAATGCCTCTGAACTGACGTCTGCACCCATTTTTTTGCGTTCCAAAAAAAGTCTGTAAACTCAACTGCCTGGAAACTACCTTAAACGACCCTGTGTAAATGTACTGATAAGATAACATAGAGGAGACCAATTTTCTGCTTTCAGCGCTGTTGTGTTTTGAATGACAATTGCGCTGCCATGCAACACTGCACCCAAACAAAATTTTTATCATTTTTTTCCCGCAAATAGAGCTTTCTTTTGGTGGTACAGCATCTCACAAAAGTGAGTACACTCCTCACATAAATGTAAATATTTTATTATATCTTTTTATGTGACAACACTGAACAAATGACACTTTGCTACAATGTAAAGTAGTGAGTATATAGCTTGTATAACAGTGTAAATTTGCTGTCCCCTCAAAATAAGTCAACATGCAGCCATTGTCTAAACCGCTGGCAACAAAAGTGAGTACACCTTTAAGTGAAAATGTCCAAATTGAGCCTAATTAGCCATTTTCCCTCCCCGGTGTCAAGTGACACATTAGTGTTACAAGGTCTCAGGTGTGAATGGGGAGCAGGTGTGTTAAATTTGGTGTCATCGCTTTCACTCTCTTATACTGGTCACTGGAAGTTAAACATGCCACCTCATGGCACATGGCAAAGAACTCTCTGAGGATCTGAAAAAAAGAATTGCTGCTCTACATAAAGATGGTCTAGGCTATAAGCAGATTGCCAAGACCCTGAAACTGAGCTGCAGCATGGTGGCCAAGACCATATATTGGTTTGACAGAACAGGTTCCACTCAGAACAGGCCTCGCCATGATCGACCAAAGAAGTTGAGTGCACATGCTCAGAGTCATATCCAGAGGTTGTCTTTAGGAAATAGATATATGAGTGCTGGCAGCATTGCTAGAGAGGTTGAGGGGGTGGGGGGGTCAGCCTGTCAGTGCTCAGACCATACGCCGCACACTGCATCAAATTGGTCTACATGGCTGTCGTCCCAGAAAGAAGCCTCTTCTAAAGATGATGCACAAGAAAGTCCGTAAACAGTTTGCTGAAGACAAGCAGACTAAGGACATGGATTATGGGAACCATGTCCTGTGGTCTGATGAGACCAAGATAAACTTATTTGGTTCAGATGATGTCAAACATGTGTGGCGGCAACCAGGTGAGGAGTACAAAGACAAGTGTGTCTTGCCTACAGTCATGCATGAGTGCTGCTGGCACTGGGGAGCTACAGTTTATTGAGGGAACCATGAATGCGAACATGTACTGTGACATACTGAAGCAGAGGATGATCCCCTCCCTTCGGAGACTGGGCTGCAGGGCAGTATTCCAACATGACCCCAAACACACCTCCAAGATGACCACTGCCTTGCTAAAGAAGCTGAGGGTAAGGTGATGGACTTGCCAAGCATGTCTCCAGACCTAAACCCTGGGGCATCCTCATACAGAAGGTGAAGGAGCGCAATGTCTCGAACATCCACCAGCTCCGTGATGTCATCATGGAGGAGTGGAAGAGGACTCCAGTGGCAACCTGTGAAGCTCTGGTAAACTCCATGCCCAAGAGGGTTAAGGCAGTGTTGGAAAATAATGGTGGCCACACAAAATATTGACGCTTTGGGCCCAATTTGGACAATTTTACTTAGGGGTGTACTAACTTTTGTTGCCATCAATTTAGACATTAATGGCAGTAAATAAGTATTTTTTCTCCTTCACTTCACTAATACGGCTGCACTGATGGGCACTGATGACAAGGCACTAATATGCAGCGCTAATGGGCACTGCTAGGTGGCACTGGGCAGTGATAGGTGGCACTGACAGGTGACACTGGTGGGCACTGCTGGGCACTGATAGGTGGCACTGATAGATGACACTGTTTGGCAGCACTGATCAGGAGGCACTGGCAGGCTCTGGCAGGAATCACTGATGGGTACAGAGTGCAATCCCTAATGGCCAGTGATTGCCATCTCTGATGGGCTCTAGTGGACTTACCTGGTGGTCATCCTTGCTGCCATGGGTGGGCATCCCTGGTGGTCCTGGTGTGGCATCCTCAATGGTCCTAGTGTGGCATCCTCAGGGGGGCTATACTGATACTCAATCAGTGCAGACCCCCTGACAGGAGAGTAGCCAATTGGCTTGATACATGGCTTTTCCTGTTTACACCTTGATCAGCTGTGATTGGACACAGCTGATCATGTGGTAAAGAGCCTGTCAGAGGCTCTTTATCAAGATTGGGGATGCGGTGTGTCAGACTGACACTCCACACTACCGATCGCCACGCTGCGCTCTGGCTTGTTGTCCTGAATCACGTCATATGACGTCCGATCAGGATAACAGAACCCCCAGCCGGCCCTCAATCTGCTATAGGTGGGGTGGGAAGTGGTTAAAGTGCATAGCAGACCTGGTATGCACACTTTCCCTGCTGTTTGTTTAGATTCATCTGTCAATTGGAAATCCCCAGCTAACAGCTGAATTTGCCGGGCTTGGATGAGTCACTGGAGCCCTGAGCAGGATATTGTCACATTTAGCAGTGGCAGTACTACCACTGCTAAATGTTTCACTTAATGCTGCAGCTGTAGGTTCACACGGCCAAACACACATGCCTATAGACATTCGCACTGGAATAACCATAAGTTGTGTACACAGCGTAGAGGTCTCCTTTATACTATTTCCCCTTTGAATTAATTTTCTTAGCCTATAGTTTTGGGCTATTTTCTCTGTTGGTGAATGTTCTTTACCTCTTATGGTTGAATGTTGTTGAGTTCATAAGCTTTCTCAATCTTCTTAGTGAAAATTCATATTTTCTTTGTGCAAAATGAAAGTGCCAAGTGCTGAAACAAATAATCAGTGCAATACGTGCTTCCCTCCTGTGTGCCAAACTCACTCACCAGCTGCTAGGGACTCCCATTACAGGAGTCTTTCTGGCTTGTAAAGTATAAATGACTGGGCTTTGTTGTCCTTCTGGTTGTTACTCTGGTTATCCTTAGGGTATGCACATAAGGGTGATAACAAATCGCAGAAGAAAAAGGATATAGCACAATTCCGTTTATTAATTTATTTTAATATTATTTTGGTTAATCACTCATTCCAAGCGCAGGAGTGTATATTGGAGTATATATACAGTTGTGCTCATAAGTTTACATACCCTGGCAGAATTTATGATTTCTTTCATTTTTCAGAGAATATGAATGATAACACAAAAACGTTTCTTTCACTCATGGTTAGTGTTTGGCTGAAGCCATTTATTATCAATCAACTGTGTTTACTCTTTTTAAATCATAATGACAACATAAACTACCCAAATGACCCTGATCAAAAGTTTACATAACCTGGTGATTTTGGCCTGATAACATGCACAGAAGTTGACACAAAGGGTTTTGAATGGCTATTAAAGGTAACCATCCTCACCTATGATCTGTTTGCTTGTAATTAGTGTGTGGGTATAAAAGGTCAATGAGTTTCTGGACTCCTGACAGACCCTTGCATCTTTCATCCAGTGCTGCACTGACGTTTCTGGATCCTGAGTCATGGGGGAAGCAAAAGAGTTGTTAAAGGAAAAGGTAGTTGAACTGTATAAAACAGGAAAGGGATATAAAAAGATATCCAAGGAAATAAGAATGCCAATCAGCAGTGTTCAAACTCTAATCAAGAAGTGGAAAATGAGGGGTTCTGTTGAAACCAAACCACGGTCAGGTAGACCAACTACAATTTCAGCCACAACTGCCAGGAAAATAGTTCGGGATGCAAAGTAAAACACATAAATAACTTCAGGTGAAATACAGGACTCTCTGAAAACATGTGGTGTCGCTGTTTCAAGATGTACAATAAGGAGGCACTTGAAGAAAGATGGGCTGCATGGTCGAGTTGCCAGAAGAAAGCCATTACTACGCAAATGCCACAAAGTATGCCACTTACAATACAGCACAGAGACAAGCCTAAAACCTTCTGGCACTTACAATACAGCACAGAGACAAGCCTAAAACCTTCTGGCACAAAGTCATTTGGAGTAATGAAACCAATATTGAGCTTTTTGGCCACAACCATAAATGTTACATTTGGAGAGGAGTCAACAAGGCCTGTGAAACATGGATCGCTGATGTTTTGGGGATGTGTGAGCTACAAAAGCACAGGAAATTTGGTCAAAATTGATGGCAAGATGAATGCAGTATGTTATCAAAAAATACTGGAAGAACATTTGTATTCATCAGCCAGGAAGCTGCGCATGGGACCTACTTGGACATTCCAACATGACAATGATCCAAAACACAAGGCCAAGTGGACATGTCATTGGCTACAGCAGAATAAAGTGAAGGTTTTGGAGTGGCCATCTCAGTCTCCTGACCTCAATATCATTGATCCAATCTGGGGGGATCTCAAACGTGCAGTTCATGCAAGACAGCCAAAGGATTTCCATGAACTGGAAGCATTTTGCCAAGAGGAATGGGCAGCTTTACCATCTGAGAAGATAAAGAGCCTTATCCACAAATACCACAAAATACTTCAAGCTGTCATTGATGTTAAAGGGGGCAATACACGGTATTAAGAACTGGGGTGTGTAAACTTTTGCTCAGGGTCATTTGGGTAGTTTCTGTTGTCATTATGATTTAAAAAGAGTAAACACAGTTGATTAATAATAAATGGCTTCAACCAAACACTAACCATGAGTGAAAGAAAAGTTTTTGTGTTATCCATATTCTCTGAAAAATGGCCAAGAAATCATAAATTCTGCCAGGGTATGTAAATTTATGAGTACAACTGTATACTGTACATATTGATTCATTGCCAACAATTAGAATCTGACATTACACAGATGTTATATACATTTCATTACTTTTGCATGAATGATTTGCAAAGCAACATTTTTATTAATAGCTATGTGCCATATTTAGACAATGATTAACCCACTCTATTCGCCACCCATTTGTCTACATGGCCAAGGATTCACAGTCATGTAAGTGAATGAGTAGGGTGACATCAGTGGTTGGTAAGGATGTGACGGGTGTAATAAAAAAAAAATCAGCACCCGTATGTTGAATTCCCCTAATGTTCGGTGCTCAGACAAAGTTAAATCCCGGTCATCAAGACATTTCTTACCTTCTTAACACCATATTAAAATACCTTTTTCAAAAGTAAATTTCTAATTTAGCAGTCCTTTCATGTGTTGTTTCACCTTAAATTGTATGTTATTTAACCCAGAAATATGTTCAGATTAATTAAGGTTTAGCACATCTGTGGCATTTTCATAGAAAGATTTTTTTTCAGATTTTCCCACAAACAAAAATTCCTAAAAGCCCTGTATTGAAATTCACGAGTCATTGTATACTATTTACATTGCAATTAAAGTGTAATAAAAATCCCAATAAGCAAATATTGATTGGTTTACGCAAAAGTTATAGCGTCTACAAACTATTTTATATATTTATGGAATTTTGTTTTTCTACTAGTAATGGTGGCGATCAGTGACTTATAGCGGGACTGTGGCGGACAAATTGGACACTAACTGACATTTTTTTTTCACTGACCATTGACATTATTACAGTGAGCAGTGCTAAAAAATATGCACTGTCACTGTACTAATGACACTGGCTGGGAAGGGGTTAACATCGGGGGCGATAAAAAGGTTAGTTGTGTGCCTAGCTGGTGTTTCAATGAAGTGGGGAGGTGCTTTTACTAATGGAAGACATGGATCACCAGGATCGGTGTTCCTGCTTTACAGGAACACAGGATCCATGCCTACTGTATTGAAAGAACAGGAATCTGTCTGTGTACAGAATGATCAGCAGGTGCCAGCAGACATTGGGTCCACGAGACTCGCTGATCAGCTCCTGCGAGCTGCCGGTGGCGAGTACTCACGCCCAATACCCGGTAGTGCAGGATCGCGTATATATATGTGATCCTGTACAGAGTGGCCGCGCTGTAGTAGTACAACTGCTATGGGGCGGTTGACAAATGGTTAAGTTTTAATTTATGGATTCATCCTTTATTTGTCTTGCAGGCCTGTGTCACCATGTCGGAGACAGGGAAATCCAAAATTTTACAGTTGTCACCAAGACAAGGGGTGAGGACACCCGTTCAAGTAACAACTGCTTTAAGATAGGACTTTCCTATATCAGAGCATATGATCCAATTTGGTATACCAGGCAATTTTTCTGTGCATTTAAAATATAGCAAAAACTGGATGTGACAATGAGTAAAAGTGTTTTTAATTAAGCATTCATTACCTAGCAGATGCTTTGGTTTATTATGTTTCCTAAAACCTTTTAGATACTCTAAAATTAATTTATGTCCATTTCTTACCTCTTTGGTTTAAAAGTGAATCCCTGAAGTAACTGTACTAAAGTACAAAAAGTAAAACTCCCAGCCCCTGTACTCATTAACAATAGATATATTTTCCTATATTTAAAAGTAAATGCAATTAGATTAGATCATTTGGTCTGCATTTGGTGTTGTCCCAGACTGGCTTTTGAGGTTATTAGATTAAAACCTGACACTTTAAGTTATTACCTTAATCAATATGAACATCCAAAAATTGCAAACAGTGGGGAAAATAATTATTTGATCCCCTGCAAATTTTGTAAGTTTTCCCACTTACAAGGAAATGAAAGGTCTATATTTTTTTTATCATAGGTGTATTTTAAATGATAGAGACAGAATATCAACCAAAATCCAGAAAGAACACATAAAACAAATGCTATAAATTAAGTTGCAGTTCAATGAGTAAAATAAGTATTTGATCCCTAAAACATGACTTAGTACTTGATGGAGAAACCCTTGTTGGCAAGCACAGAGGTAAGACATTTCTTGTAGTTGGTGACCATGTTTGCACACATCTCAGGAGGGATTTAGGTCCACTCTTCTTTACAGATCCTCTCTAAATCCTTAAGGTGTCTTGGCTGTCACTTGGCAACTGGAAGTTTCAGCTCCCACCATCAATTTTCTATAGGATTAAGGTCTGGAGACTGACTAGGCCACTCCATGCCCTTAATGTGCTTCTTCTTGAGCCACTCCTTTGTTGCCTTGGTGGCATTTTTTGGGTCATTGTCATGCTGGAAGACCCGTCCACGACCCATCTTCAGTGTTCTGGCTGAGGGAAGAAGGCTCTTATCCAAGATTTTACAATACATGGCCCCATATATTGGCCTGTCAATTCGGCAAAGTCATGTGCCTTCTTGAGGAGGGGGACTTGCCGTGTTTGTAGGAAGAAAAATTCTGACTATGACCCCAAGAACACCGTCCCTACAGTCAAGCACAGAGGTGGAAACATTATGATTTGGAGCTGTTTCTCTGTTAAAGGTGCAGACCGACATTGCCGCATTGAGGGGCCAGTGCATGGGGACATGTATTGTAAAATCTTGGATGAGGACCTTCTTCCCTCAGCCAGGACACTGAAGATGGGTCATAGGTGAGTCTTTCAGAATTTTTTTGTTGGATTGCTTGGAGTTCTCCTTACAAATAATATAGTGTTTAGCCCAATTCACTGGAAATGTATTTAGTTTATTTATTTACCACATCAGCATAAAAACATCTACCACTTCTGGCCTGAAGACTCATTTCACACTTATGCATTAGGATAATGCATGGTAAAATTCAAGTTTTACAGTGCTTTACCGCAACAAACCAGACAGTGCAGTGCTCTTTATCCAGAATGGCCCCCATCACACAGAACAGGAGGTGACCATGTAGAACACCACAATGTACATATCCTGTGTTTTGGTGCACCACTTTAAAAAAATGCTGATCCAGTTCTTGTTCCATTTCTGTGATTTCTGTGATTTGGAAGCCAATTTTAAATGAATGGGCTGCCTTAATGGCCAATCGGCGGACATTTAAGCAGCTAGGCAGCGGAGCTCCTCCGACACCTTCAGATCCTGGCATTGATCCTCTGGTCATCCCGAAATCCTCTCGCTTCCTGTCACTAGATCCCAGACATCTTTCTGACCCCTCCAGGATGGTTAAAATATGCCCAGCTGGGCCCCAATCAGCCAGGGAAGGTCCGTCCTCACAGGCCGCACGCCGGACCAAAGATGGCACCGGCTCCTCTCCAGCATGTGGAAAGCTGCCCAGGGAGATACTCCGACACTGGGTGAGTCACGCATCCCGACCCCCAAAAACAAGCCAGCCACACACAACGCATGCCCTCCCACAACTATCAGGGAACATTTTACCGATTCCCATCAGGGTTCCGGTCCCTCAGCCCGGACAGGGCCTATGGACATGAGAGAGCCTGAGCCCTGGGAGGATGTGGGTCCTTGGGAGTGGGATGTGGAGTATGGGGACCCTACCCAGATGAATCCCAGCGGGGATAATGGAGATATGGATGGTGGGGGGAGAATGGAGCCCACTATGAGGCAAATTATGGATGCAATCCAGACCTGTCAATCCTCCCTGACGGCTCATATAGACACTGTGAAAGTGGATCTTTCTATTGTTAAACATGAAGTGCAAAAGATCCGCACAAGAATCACTGCAGCGGAGCAACGCATCAGTGATATTGAGGACACCATACACCCCATGTCTGCTGGCCTCAGGTCCCCTCAGCAGGACTTAAAGGAACACTCCACAAAACTGGGGGACCTGGAGGACCGCATGCGCAGAAATAATTGCGTTTCATTGGTTTTCCTGAGGGAGCAGGGAACTTTTTCTTGAAAACTGGCTAAAATCATTAGTGGGGTCAGACACCTTATCATTCATATTTGCCATTGAAAGGGCCCACAGAGTGCCAATGTGACCTCCACCACCAGGGGGACCCACCTGACCTTTGCTGGCCAAGATACTTCACTTCAGAGATAAACAAATGATTCTGCGCACTGCCCGCAATCTCCCAGAGATTACATTTAACAGCTCTCTAGGATCTCCATATTTCTGGATTATTCTGCCACTACCCAAAAACAAAGAGTGGCATTTACAGCGGTGAAGCGCCGCCTCCGTGACAAACAGCTTAGTTATAGCATGCTGTATCCGGTCAAACTAAGGGTGATCAGTGATGGCAAGGCCCGATTTTTCTTGTCCCCCACAGAGGCCTCTGATTGGCTTGATAACCAAAGATGAGGGTTTAGGCCTCCTCTGAGGCTTCAGTTGTATCCCTTTTCCCTTATACTTCATTATGTTGGGCTTACCCACTGTTCTAAACTAGATGTCTGCTAAAACATGATTCCCCCTCTTCTCTGTGAGGGCGGGGGGCAATTGATCCAAATGCTATGGACATTGGGCAGATTTGGGAAGTCTAAAGAATGTGTGTTGTCTTAATGCACCGTTTTCTTTCTAACATGTTCTGCTAGCCCAGCAAACTTTTAACCATGAGTGATCATTGCATTCTTGAATGATGAAGAAGCAAGTCTGGGTGAGAGACTACAACCATAACAACACCATACTGTTTTAGACCTGTGATACTCTGTTTAGGTGTCATTGTCGCTCACGGACTAAAAGAGCGCTCTCACTAGGCCAGTTATGGTCACTACCTTAGTTTCTGTTTTGGTTTCTGGGATTAAGCTCATTGTAGTTGGGGACAATAAGCAGGATGGGAGGGTGGGAAGGGGTGGGAAGTGTTATATAAAAGTTCAATGTATGTTTATCACTTGTCTTAACAGTCACAGCATTGAGAGGATGGTAAGACACACTGGCGGAATTGTAATCACCTACTGCTACCTGAAATTTCCTTGGAAGGGGATGTATTATGCCACGCCCACTGGGCGACTGGGACAGCCCCGACCTGTGGTGCAATATTACTTTATTACCACTTTTTCAGTGATTTCCCTGCACCCCCGATGAGTCTCCAATGCCTGACG
>BLSH010014789.1:240107-258588 GCA_018402905.1 Glandirana rugosa
CCCATAAGATCCCTGTATTTAATGTGTAGATTACAGTACTGCTGGATAGTATAAAAACTTCCGGGACCTCGTAGTCCTGTTACCTTAACGGGTGTTTTACTGGGGTAAAACCTTTCGTTTGTGGGGTTACATAGTAGATACTCCGTATTACTCAGAAAACTTGTACAGTAAAAAGGATCATCAAAAACTTTTTACACCCTTTTGTTTCTTTTCCGCGGGTTCCGTCCGGACCCGGACCCGGACTTTGTCCCGAAGTTCGGACGGACCAGCAGAACCCGAACTTCCAGGTGTTCGCTCAACTCTACTCAGGAGGAGTAGCAGAATGTATTTTGGGGTGTCATTTTTGCTATGTACATGCTATGTGTTGGAAATATCATATAAATGGATAACTTTGTGGAAAGAAAATGCCTTTTCTTTGTTTTCCCACATTTTTCAAAAACTACTAGGAAAAATGACATGTTCAAAAGACTCATTATGCCTCATAGATGATACATTGGGGTGTTTGCTTTCCAAAATGGGGTCATTTTGTGGGCAATTCCATTGTCCTGATGCTCCAGGGCCTTCAAAAATATGATAGGTCGTCATGACATTAGATGTGTAATTTATGTCCCTAGAATACCCGATGGCACTCCCTACATGTTTGTCCTCTGTATGTGGCTAGGCTGTGAAAAGGTCTCAGACATGTGATATCGCCATACTCAGGAGGAGTAGCAGAATGTGTTTTGGGGTGTAATTTGTGGTATGCATATACTGGGTGTGAGAAATAACCTGTTTAGTGAAAAAAAAAAAAAAATCCTCATTTTGCAAAGAATTGTGGGAAAAAATTACAACTTCAAAAAATTCACCATACCTCTTACTAAATACCTTGAACTGTCTACTTTCCAAAAAGGGGCAATTTGGGGGGTATTTGTACTTTCCTGGCTTGTTAGGGTCTCAAGAAATGAGATAGGCTGTCAGTATAACAGGTGTAATCAGGTGTGATCAATTTTCAATGATTGGCAGCATAGCTTGTAGACTCTATAACTTACACAAGGACCAAATAATATACACTTATTTGGGTTATTTTTACCAAAGATATGTAGCAGTATCAATTTTGGCTAAAATTTATGAAGAAAAATTACTCATTTGCAAAATTTTATGACAGAAACAAAGAAAATGCATTCACAAAATTAAATTTTTATTTATAGCACAAAAAATAAATAACCCACTAGTGATGAAATACCACCAAAAGAAAGCTCTATTTGTGTGAAAAAAAGGACGCAAATTTCATATGGGTACAGTGTTGCATGACTGAGTAATTGTCATTCAAATTGTGAGGCGCTGAAAGCTGAAAATTGGCCTGGACAGGAAGGGGGTTTCGTGCCCAGTACTGATGTGGTTAAAAAACAAAAACAGAAGAAAGGCACACACACTTAGTGCATTACCAAGGATAAGTTTAATGGAAGTAAAAAAGTAGAATATGGATACTCACAAAATTGGTGTCACAGAGCCATATAACAAGACAAGATAAAATCAAGCACAAGTGTGCTTGATTTTATCTTGTCTTGTTCTGTGGCTTTGTGATGCCAATTTTGTGAGTATCCATATTCTACTTTTTTACTTCCATTAAATGTATAATTGGTAATGCACTAGGTGTGTGTGCCTTCCTTCCTAGTCACTTTCAGATTTCCCTGTCCGAGGAGGGCAGCATTCATCTGGTCCATTGTCCTGTGTTATTCCGGTTGCCTACCATCTTGAAGGTCCTTAGCGCTGGAATCAACTCATTTTTTCCTTGTATAGTTCTTACTTATGTAAAATAAAACAGATATACCCTAAACCACGTATTTTTAACAGTAAATCCTTAAAGATAACAATGCACATATGTGCTTTATAAAAAATGTTTCCAGCAAATAATCTAAAATAGAAACATGGAACAGGAGATGAAACTGTTAAATAGTGATTATACAGGTTGAAATGGAAGGGTTAAATAGTAAAAAAAGAGCATGTCCTGGTTAATTAGGCGTTAATTCCCTGTGCACACAATAAAAACTTTCCTCTGTCAGCTGCAGCTCTCTCACATGCACATCAGTCTGACAGGGAATGCAGGAGATAAGATAGCTACTATGTTACTTGTTTATTGTTGTTTTGGTTAAAATGTTACATTTAATTCTCACAGAGATTGTCTGTCAGAGTGATCATTCAGTGAGGAAAGCTTCAGACAAGCTTCCAGTCATAGGATTTCACGGGCTGTGCACTTTAGCTGAGCAGAAGGAGATAAGAAAAGATAAGATAGTGCAAGGCATACAAGACATGTCCTGTGTACAGAGGAGGAGGTTTTATGGATGTTTGTAAGACTCCCAAGGTAGGCAACCGGTTACAAATTATGCACAACAACCATATTTACAATACAATGTACAAGTATGGAGTTAGCTTACCTTTCCACGTCAGGTCAGTGCATGGTCACTGCTGTGTGTTCCCACACAAAAGAAGGAGAGCCTAGCTTGGTGACAAAGCATTATATCCCCCCCCTCCTTTCTGTACTGTGGCTAATTTAATTCTCCATAATTGGTCACTGTACCTAACAAATTTATATTGGGCACAGCCCCATTGGGTGATTAAAACATGCTGCTGTTTACAACACATGTGAGATGTGATCAGGGAAAACAAAAGGCCACCTTTGAAGTGGAACTAATTACAGTAACACCAACACAACACTCAATACTTTAAATATATTTCCTTATAACTGAAATATATTTCTAAATACAATATTATTTACAGCTGCCAATGGAGATTTCACATGAACCCATTATGTAACAATGGTATAGGAAACCAGAAGCAATAAGTATTTGGTCACTTCCGGTTTTGCTGGATGTGTTTACAGCGCCATTTAAAAATTTAGAAAGTATCTGATCAATCTTGGTGGTATGAGATGCTTTTATGGGCAGAGGAGACATCTGGGGTCGAATAGACCCCAGATCTCTCCATAAAGAAAACGTGTTACTGCCTATTGTTATCACAAGGGATGTTTACATTTCTTGTGAAAGCAAAAAAAGGATATAAAAAATGTGAAGAAACTGTAAAAATAAAACAAAATAAAAAATGTTAATGTGCCCCAACCCCCCCTTGCTTGCGTGCAAAGGTGAACGCACACATTGGTCCTGCTTGCATACATAAATGGCAATTGCACCACACATGTGAGGTATTGCTGTGAATTTCAGAGCAAGAGCAATTATTCTGGCACAAGACCTCTTGTGTACATCTAAACTGGTAACCTGTAAGGGCTTTTAAAGTGCCACCTATGGAGATTTTTAAATACCGTAGTTTGGCACCATTCCATGAGCACCCAATTTTATCAATTGACTCACACTCTATTAGAAAATCGGTAATTTGAAACATTTTCCAACATATTCGTTCACTCATTTTTGATCCTCAAACAGAAATCGACTGTCACAGTACATACACAAACGATACGAAAATTGCACAATAGGTCTACCAACTTTTTTTTTCATTCTATTTTCTAACCAACACTACACTGTATGTAAAGTCACAGTTCACATTTTCAGGTACAGTTTGAGTGCTCACACAGACTTTACTCTAAGAAGTTATAATTTATGTAATCAGTTATAAGGAAGTTCTGGTGTTATTATAGCTGTAGAGTCCCCTTTTTCAGTCTTGTTGCTTGGAGATTATCACTGCAAGTTCTCAACCATGAAGATTAAGACACCCATATAACAATGATTAAATGATTCATGGTTTCATCAGAAACTTTATTACAGTCATTATTATTATGAGCTGCCTAAATGGACTGCTATTCTACTAGCAGTAAATAACTATGGAATTAGCCAAGAGTGAATTTTCTATAGTTTATTTTTTAATGATATTATTGCGAATTAAGAGTATCTGCAGTTCACACACTTTTAATTTGCATATAGATTTGACTGTTTAGTGGAGAGTCACAGTTCTGGAACCATGGCAATTGTGATTCATGATTTGTTGATTTGTCCCCAGATTAAGCAAATCTGCAAGTACAGTATGCACGTAACTTTTTTTACCCTAGGTTCATAGGAAACAACCCTGAGATGGATAAATAGGGATTAGAGTTGAGTGAACCCGAACTGTAAAGTTCGGGTTCGTACCGGACTTTAGGGTGTCCGTGTCCAGAACCCGAACCCGGACATTTGAGAAAAAGTCTGAGTTCGGGTATTTTTTCGCACCTTTTGAATAGCTGCAGGGCAGCCAATCAACAAGCGTTTCACTGGTTTGCCCTTAAAAGCCATCACAGCCATGCCTACTAATGGCATGGCTGTGATTGGCCAGTGCATCATGTGACCCAGCCTCTATATAAGCTGGAGTCACGTAGTGCTGCATGTCACATCATCTCATACTAGTATAGGGAGAGGATCCTGCTGCTACTGTGAGGGACAGATTAGCTTTCAAAAATAATCTCATACTAGTATAGGGAGAGGATGCTGCTGCTGGTGTGAGGGACAGATTAGCTTTTGAAAATCATCTCATAATAGTATAGGGAGAGGATGCTGCTGCTGGTGTGAGGGACAGATTAGCTTGCCAAAATCATCTCATACTAGTATAGGGAGAGGATTCTGCTGCTGGATGAGGGACAGATTAGCTTTTTAAAATCATCTCATAGTAGTATAGGGTGAGGATGCTGCTGCTGGTGTGAGGGACAGATTAGCTTTCGAAAATCATCTCATACTAGGATAGGGAGAGGATTCTGCTGCTGGTGTGAGGGACAGATTCGTTTTCGAAAATCATCGCATACTAGTATAGGGAGAGGATGCTGCTGGTGTGATGGACAGATTAGCTTTCGAAAATCATCTCATACTAGTATAGGGAGAGGATTCTGCTGCTGGTGTGAGGGACAGATTAGCTTTAGAAAATCTGTTAAAAACAGCGATTTATTGGTGGGTGGGTGCTAAAGGAGATTTTTGCTTGCTAGAGTACATTTTGTTTGCTAAGCAAAGTGCCTCATATAAAACCTAAGCAATTTTTCTGTTTGTTAGGTGGGCGTTTAAAAAAAAAATATTCTAAATACTACATTTGCGGCCAGCGGTGTATTTCTTGCACAAAAATAAAAAGTGCGTCTACATTGCTGGTTTAAAAAAAAAGAATAATAATGTATTATTATTTTTTTTATTATTAGTAATAAATAGTGCTACATAGTACATTTGCACCTTGCTGTGCATTTCTTGCAAAAAAAATAAAAAGTGCGTCTACATTGCTGGTTTTAAAAAAAAGAATAATAATTTATTATTCTTTTTTTATTATTATTAATAAATAGTGCTACATAGTACATTTGCACCTTGCTGTGCATTTCTTGCACAAAATTAAAAAGTGTGTCTACATTGCCGGCTTAAAAAATAAAATAAATTTGTGCTAAATAGTACATTTGCGTCCAGAATGAGGAGAGCGTCAAATAAGGGATGTGGTCGTGGTGCTGCTGGTTTTGGTGGTGTTGGTGAAGCTCCTGTTGCAAGGAGAGGACGTGGTCGATCTGTGCCAGCTACACGCACAAGTGAAACACCTTCCTCAGGTGCGAGTAGCCGACAGAACCTTCAACGTTGTATGGTAGGCCTGCATGCCGCTCAACGAATGGTGAGGCCAGAACAAGTACAGACGATAGTAGATTGGGTGGCTGACAATGCCTCCAGTTCCTTCACATTGTCTCCCACCCGGTCCCTTGATGAAAGCTCAGAGTTGGCACCTGAACCCCATGACCATCTGTCTTTCACCTCAGCCCCTTGTAAATCAGCCAAGCAGTCTGAGCCCCAAGTCATGCAGCAGTCTCTTATGCTTTTTGATGACTCTGCTGGTGTGCTTTCCGTGGGCCATACACATAGCCCTGCCCCAGAAGTGGAAGACATTGAGTACACTGATGCCCAACCACTTCTGTTTCAGGATGAGGACATGGAAACACCACCGCAGCACGTCTCTGATGATGATGAAACACAGGTGCCAACTTCTGCAGTGTGCAGACTGACAAGGAGGGCAGTGGTGAAGAGTGGGTGGAAGATGATGTGGAGGATGATGAGGTCCTACACCCCACATGGAATGAAGGTCATGCGAGTGACGTGTGCAGTTTGGAGGAAGAGGTGGTGGTCGCACAGAGGCACCAGCACAGCAAAAGAGGAAGCAGGTTGCAAAAGCGGAGCGACCATCCCCTAGACAGTACGCCTGCTACTACCCACCTCACCCAGGGACCTAGCTCACCAAAGGCAGCTCAAAGACAATGTGCTGACGACAAGACACGAGTGGTTTGCACGCTGTGCAATCAGAGCCTGAAGCGAGGCATAAATGTTCTAAACCTGAGCACAACCTGCATGACCAGGCATCTACATGCAAAGCATGAGCTGCAGTAGAATAAGCACCTCAAAATCCAAGAAAGCTCTCGGGCTCCTCCTGATTCCTCTTCTGCTGCTGCCTCGGCCTCTTCCTCCACCTCTACAGTGCCAGTGTCACCTGCCACCCAGCAAACAGATGATGTGACAGCAATGCCACCATGTCCGCCACTGTCCCCAAGCATTTCCACACAGTCCCATGGAAGCTTACAGCTGTCCATCTCCCAAACACTGGAGAGAAAGAGGAAGTACCCCCTTACCCACTTGCGATCCCTGGCCCTGAATGCCAGGCCTTTGAAATGCTGTCATTCTGTCTGGTGGACACGGACAGTTTTAAAAACCTGAATGCGGTGGCTGTTCCACACTACGTGGTTCCCAGCCGCCACTACTTTTCCAGGCGAGTCATCCCTTCCCTGCACAAACAAGTCGGGGACAAGATCAAGTGTGCACTGCGCACCACCACCTGTGGCAAGGTCTACATAACCACTGATACGTGTACCAGTAAGCACGGGCAGGGACGCTATATCTCGCAAATTGCACACTGGGCAAATGTAGTGGCGGGTGGGCCTGAGGCGGATAACAGTTTGGCGAATGTCCTTCCGCCACCGAGGATTGCAGGGCATTTCTCTTTGCCTCCTGTTGCCTCCTCCTCCTACTCCGCTTCCTCCTTTTCTACCACCTCCTCATCTGATCAGCGTAACACCTTCACCACCAACTTCAGCACATCCAGGAGGAAATGACAGCAGGCTGTTTTAAAACTGATATGTTTGGGGGATAAACCCCACACTGTGCAGGAGTGGTTGTTGCCACTGAGCCTCAAGCCTGGCCTGGTGGTGTGCGATAATAGGCAAAATCTCGTAGCAGCTCTGGGCCTAGCTGGTTTGATGCAAATCCCTTGCCTGGTGCATGTGCTGAATTTGGTGGTGCAGAAATTTCTAAAAAAAACTACCCGGATATGTCAGAGCTGCTGCAGAAAGTGCGGCCGTCTGTGCGCGGTTTCAGCGTTCTCACCCTGCTGCTGCTTGCCTGTCTGTGCTGCAGTGGAACTTTGGCCTTCCCGCTCACCACCTCCTATGCGACGTGCCCACAAGGTGGAACTCCACCTTGCACATGCTGGAGAGACTGTGCGAGCAGCAGCAGGTAATAGTGGAGTTTCAGCTGCAGCACGCACGGGTCAGTCGCTCTGCGGAACAGCACCACTTCAGCACCAACGAGTGGGCCTCCATGCGAGACCTGTGTACCATATTGAGGTGTTTCAAGTACTCCACCAACTTGGCCAGTGCCGATGACTCTGTTCTCAGCGTTACTATCCCACTTCTATGTCTCCTTGAAAAAACACTTTGGGCGATGATGGAAGAGGATGTGGCACAGGAGGAAGAGGCAGAGGAAGAGGGGTCATTTCCATGGTTATCAGGCCAGTCATTCACAAGTGGCTTGGAGGGTGGGTTCCTGCACCAGCATAGGCCAGGTCAAAAATTTTCAAGCCAGGGCACAGTTCTGGAGGATGATGAGGAGCAACCGTGTTCACAGCAGGGTGGCACCCAACGCAGCTCGTAGGCATCACTGGAGCGTGGCTGGGGGATAAGGAGGACACAAATGTTACACCTCCCACAGAGGACAGCTTGTCTTTGCCTCTGGGCAACCTGGTACACATGAGAACTACATGCTGCAGTGCCTGCGCAACGACAGCTGAGTTGCCAACATTGCTGATTACTGGGTAGACACCCTGCTGGATCCCCGTTACAAAGACAACGCGCCGTCCTTAATTCCCTCACTGGAGTGTGATCGGAAGATGCGCGACTACAAGCACACACTGGTAGACGTGCTGCTGAGGGCATTCCCAAATGACACCGGGGGCTCAGTGGAAGCACAAGGCGAAGGCAGATGAGGAGGAAGAGGTCGCCAACGCACCTGTGGCACCACCAGCACCTCAGAAGGCAGGGTTAGCATGGCTGAAATGTGAAAAAGCTTTGTCAGCAGCATGCCACAACAAACAGCACCACCAGTTGATAGGCAACGTCTTAGCAGAAGGCAGTATTTCAGCAACATGGTGGAACCGCATGTGTGCACACACCTACACGTACTGACTGATGGGTCTGCCCCATTCAACTTCTGGGTCTCCATATTGGGCACATGGTCTGAGCTTGCACTTTATGCCTTGGAGATGCTGGCCTGC
This sequence comes from Glandirana rugosa, assembly GCA_018402905.1. Taxonomy (NCBI): domain Eukaryota; kingdom Metazoa; phylum Chordata; class Amphibia; order Anura; family Ranidae; genus Glandirana; species Glandirana rugosa. Next base: position 248,619 of record BLSH010014789.1, read on the forward strand.
CCTGCAGCCAGTGTATTGTCTAAACGTGTGTTTAGCACGGCAGGGGGCGTTAACACAGACAAGCGCACAGCCAATGTGGACAAGCTAACGTTTATTAAAATGAACCAGGCATGGATCCCACAAGACTTGTCTGTACCTTGTGCAGAATAGACATTTACACCGGCCTCACACAGCCATTGGTATACTTTAGCAAACGTATTCTTTTTTTGAGGCCTCCTCAACTTCCTACTCCACATCTACCTCCTCCTCCATTTTTTATTTTTCTTTATGTGATTTTAAGTTATTTCCCTATCCACATTTGTTTGCAGAGCACTTGTCCTACTCTTACCCCCATTTTGCTTCCTTTTGCAGCCCTCTAGCCCTTTCCAGGGCTTTTTTTGAGCCATTTTAGTGCCCAAAAATTCGGTTCACCATTGACTTCAATGGGGTTCGGGGTCAAGTTTGGGGCCGAACTCAAACTTTTTTGCGAAGTTCGGCTGAACCCGAACATCCAGGTGTCCGCTCAACTCTAATAGGGATATGTTTTTATCCACGTTTTCTGCAAGGGCACACATAACACAATTGTTCTCTATGTGCCCTGTTCACACCACAACACTGGTATCATATGCAGAAATCTGCAATGTGTATAAAACTCCCTAAAACTTGCATGAAAACCCATATGAACTGATGTCTTTGAAAGTTTGAACGAGGCCTAAGAGTCAAGGTTCAAGTTGTATGTTGATTAAAGCAGATTTGTGTACATCTTCCTTAGCCAGCCATGTTTCACCAATCTTAAGGTGTAACTTCACTTTTGTTGAGAAAAAAAACATTCCCCTCTGAGTGATCTATGTACATTTCAAGGATTTTAACAAACTTTGCTGCAGATTTCTACCTTTTGTTATTCTGAAGAAATCCATGTGTTTCTCTGTGCCCCTATGGGAAAGTGAGTCTAATGAGAGTGGTTTCATAATTATCAATCAGCTGTGCACCTGCAGGACACTAATGTGGAAAGTTGCTGGGCCTAAATCCCTTTAGATGTGTTCCTATTGGGAGTATCACAGAAAAAATTAAATTTTTGTTCCAGGGGATGCCTGAAACCTGACTTCTATCTTAGTGTAGACTTCTGGGAAAATCGGTGAGCCAATCACACAAGCAGGAATGTTTCTGGGGGTTGTTCTGTACACATTCTGTGTACAGAACACCTGCAGGTAGCCATATTGCATTGCATTTTCAGAAAACTGCAGGGGCTGCAGACTGAAAAGGAAAGGTCATTTTTAATAACATTCAATTACAATATGACTTTAAGAGACAAGTGCAAATGCTTCATCACAGCTGAAATATCTTTCAGATTTTCAGTAGTTCAAGTACCTTGATAGAAGTGTCAGTACATTACGCCTCTGGGTCAAAACACAGAGGATAGATCAGTAACTCTTCTGATACTGACCACAGCATACTCAAGGTTATCTTGCAGAAACAGCCCTTTGAGGTTAGGTATTCCCCAAAGTAAAGGAAACATTTAGGCTGGCTTCATACCTATGCGTGCAACAATGCATTATAAAATGCTAATTGCAATGCACAGTAATGTACAGCACTTTGTATGCTGTGTTTCAGTACCATTCATGTTCTTTCTCATATTGTCATACACCATATTGGATCTCCATAGTGTGAAGGAACCCCTTAGGTGGCATACAGCTTAACTGCAATTTGTAAATACAAAAATACAAATACCAAATAACTGTCTGTATCATTATTCCTACCTACAATTCTCAGTTTACCATTTCACCTGATTTGTAAATTGGTTTGCATATTACTACCAATGAGTAGTATGTATACTGGTTTCAATGTGGTAGATAACTTAAGCTATTTACTGTATATACAGTTGTGCTCATAAGTTTACATACCCTGGCAGAATGTATGTTTTCTTGCCCATTTTTCAGAGAATATGAATGATAACACAAAAAATTTTCTTTCACTCCTAGTTAGTGTTTGGCTGAAGTCATTTATTATCAGTCAACTGTCTTTACTCTTTTTAAATCATAATGACAACTAAAACTACCCAAATGACCCTGATCAAAAGTTTACATACACCAGTTCTTAATATTGTGTATTGCCCCCTTTAACATCAAAGCTTGAAGTCTTTTGTGGTATTTGTGGATGAGGCTCTTTATCTTCTCAGATGGTAAAACTGCCCATTCCTCTTGGCAAAAAGCCTCCAGTTCATGGAAATTCTTGGGCTGTGTTGCAGGATCTTCACGTTTGAGATCTCCCCAGAGTGGCTCAATGATATTGAGGTCAGGAGACTGAGATGGCCACTCCAGAACCTTCATTTTATTCTGCTGTAGCCAATGACAGGTCATCTTGGCCTTGTGTTTTGGATCATTGTCATGTTGTAATGTCCAAGTATGACCCATGCGCAGCTTCCTGGCTGATGAATGCAAATGTTCCTCCAGTATTTTTTGATAACATACTGCATTCATCTTGCCATCAATTTTAACTAAATTTCCTGTGCCTTTGTAGCTCACACATCCCCAAAACATAAGCGATCCATCTCCGTGTTTCACAGGCCTTGTTGACTCCTTTCCAAATGTAGCATTTATGATTGTGGCCAAAAAGCTCAATTTTGGTCTCATCACTCCAAATGACTTTATGCCAGAAGGTTTGAGATTTGTCTCTGGGCTGTTTGGCTTATTGTAAGCGGGATACTTTGTGGCATTTGCGTAGTAATGGCTTTCTTCTGGCAACTCAACCATGCAGCCCATCTTTCTTCAAGTGCCTCCTTCTGTGCATCTTGAAACAGCAACACCACATGTTTTCAGAGAGTCCTGGAATTATTTGTGGGTTTTCTTTGCATCCCAAACAATTTTCCTGGCAGTTGTGACTGAAATCCTAGTTGGTCTACCTGACAGTGGTTTGGTTTCAACAGAACCCCACATTGATTAGAGTTTGAACACTGCAGATTGGCATTCTCAATTCCTTGGAGATCTTTTTATATCCCTTTCCTGTTTTATAGAGTTCAAATACCTTTTTCCTGCAGATCCTTTGACAATCCTTTTGCTTTCCACATGACTCAGAATCCAGAAACGTCAGTGCAGCACTGGATGAAAGATGCAAGGGTCTGTCAGGAGTCCAGAAAATCATTGACCTTTTATACACACACACTAGTTACAAGCAAACAGATCACAGGTGAGGATGGTTACCTTTAATAGCCATTCAAACCCCCTTTTTGTCAACTTGTGTGCATGTTATCAGGCCAAAATCACCAGGGTATGTAAACTTTTCATCGGGGTCATTTGGGTAGTTTCTGTTGTCATTATGATTTAAAAAGAGTAAGATTGATAATAAATGGCTTCAGCCAAACACTAGCCATGAGTGAAAGAAATGTTTTTGTGTTATCATTCATATTCTCTGAAAAATGGCCAAGAAATCATAAATTCTGCCAGGTTATGTAAACTTATGAGCACAACTGTAAGTTAGTGTGTGGAGGGTAGTTAAAATACAGTGAGATACAGTTTGTTAGGCAGACATTTGCAGATATTCAATAATCCAGCCAGTCTCATACCAATAGCTAACATATAGTTAAAGAGATTGTGATGTGCATGCTTTCAAAAAAGCATCTAAAGGCAGCTTAATATTTCTCTCCCAACAGGTTCCCTTTAATGAAAACTTACATTAAGAGAAATGTGGGCTGATACTACTGACCTTTCCTTCTGAAAATGCTAGTTGTTCGGCTGTTATCTTGATTTAATGGTGTTCATTTTCAAATCACTGACTCATAAAATTATGGATCAGGTGATCGAAGTTCACTGTCACATTATTTGCTACTTGCTTGCCTTTGATTTGTAATCAAGAAATGTCAGAAGCCAGAGACAGCAAAACAACAAGCATTTTCAAAAGGAGCTCAGCAATTGTTGATTTTAACATTTTTGAGTAGAGGTTTTTTTTAGCAAACATTCCAGGAACTCTGGTCTACTGGTCTACTTATGCATGAAAAATAAACATTGTGCTTTTTATAGCTCAGAGGCAACTTCCTTTTTCACTAAAACATGTTGGTGTATCTTGTTGAAGATTGCATTAAAATGCATATGAACTGAACATGTTTTGGCAAATATTTATACAGAAGAATATTTGTATAACAAACAACTGCATTGCTGTGGAGTTTGAGAAGTCCTGCAAGTATCCCAAATAATGAAACCACAAGTTGTTTTCTTGTTTATTAGCTCAGTTCTGCAACATCACATTATGTAATTTCATGCTTCATAATATGCTTTTATTTGGTTATAAACTAGTATCACAGGTAAGGCTACTCCTGCCAAGCTTATACTGTTAAGTACATGCATACCTTTTAACTGGAAATATCACTTCAAGATAACACGCCAAACTAATGAAAATTCTAATTACATTTTTACCAGTACTATTTTGGGAAAGTGTTTTTTCATTTATTTTTAATCTATCTTTATACCGCTTAGCTGCAAAATAAAAAAGAATAAACATACTGACCTCCCTTTAGATACAGCACAAATAATTTCAATGTGATCTTTGTCTGCGTGCTATATTTTATATCATATATATTTTATACGTTTCCAATTTTTACACCCTGTTGGTCTTATTACTGGAGTGGGGCTTATTGATTTAATGTCACAATGCAATGATGAAACCTTTCCAGGCAGGTAATCATCTAGTGCTTATGCAATACATGTATTCAAGATGGCAGGAAATGCATTTATGGATTCTCAATCAAAAGAAAGATATTTTCCTACTACAACTTTTGTGTATGCCTTTGGGGATAACAGGTTGAGGTTTATGTTAGAAAGACAATTTTTATATACTCCCTCCTAAGACAACAGTATATTTCTTATTTTCTTTGATTGTCAATGCAGCAAAGCTATTTTTAAATAAAAGTAAGCTGCTTATTAAAAAGCTACATGTTCTATTGTTCTCCAAATCTTTAGTTAGTCATTTTGAACAAGGAATAAATGAAACTATCTACACCATCACCAATGGTATTCACTTGCTGAAGTCCTTGCAAATCTTTTCTTGACTCCACTATAACTTTTAGTATAGCTACCCCTCCCCCCCCAGGTCTCTCTCTGAGTCTAGAAATTTTATAATAAATGAAAGAATTTGAATAGTACTGTGCACATAATGCAATATTGGGCACCTTAAAAATGCCATTGTATAGAAAATAGTTTTTGATAATGGTAATTGAAGGGATGTTTGTGTCTACCAAAGCAACCCTGACAATATATACATTTAAAGCTTCTTAACCACTTGCCGATCGCCGATCGGCATCTGACGGCGGCAAAGTGGCTCGTTCCCGCAAATCGCCGTCATACGACGGCGGCTGCGGGAACGAGTTTAGTGAGCGCGCGCCGCCGCAGGCGCGCCCGCGCGCTCACTGTGTTCGGGGAGGGCCAGGGAGCGGGTGCGGCGGCTTCGATTGCCGCCGGCTACCCGCGATGGCCCCCCCGGAGCGAAGGAGCGGAGGTCCGTGTATGTAAACACGGACCTCCGCTCTGTGTGAGGGGGAAGGGCTGTGATCACAGCCTTCCTGTACGTGAAGGCTGTGACCACTTCCCTTCCCCTGTTAGGGCAGTCCCCATACAGTTAGAACACGCCCAGGGAACATAGTTAACCCTTAGAGCGCCCCCTGCAGGTTAACCCCTTCTCTGCCAATGACATTTACACAGTAATCAGTGCATTTTTATAGCACCGATCGCTGTATAAATGCCAATGGTCCCAAAAAAGTGTCAAAATGGTCCAACATGTCCGCTGAAATATCGCAGTACCGCAAAAAATCGCAGATCGCCGCCATTATTAGTAAAAAAAATAAAAAAATAAAAACCCCAAAAATGAATTCTCATCATCGGTAAACGCGACCACTTTTGCGCAAACCAATCAATAAACGCCGATTGCGATTTTTTTTATCGCAAATATGAGGAAGAATATAAATCGGCCAAAAAAGGTGAAAAAAAATGTTTTTTTATATTTTTTTTTGGATTTGTATTTTAGGAAAAAGTAAGAAATTTGGGTTTTTTTGCAAAATTGTTGCTCTTCTTTTGTTTATAGCGGCGATCAGAAATGACGCAGAGGTGATCAAATACCACCAAAAGAAAGCTCTATTTGTGGGAAAAAAAGGTCGCAAATTTCGTTTGGGTACAACGTCGCACGACCGCGCAATTGTCAGTTAAAGCAACGCAGCGCAAAGGGCTCCGGTCCTAAAGCTGGAAATCCTTCCGGGGCTGAAGTGGTTAAGATACCTTGCCACTACTCCTCTGAGATTTTTGCTGTGCAACCTGATGGGAGCTACACCTTCAAAAACCTCCTGGCATTGCTTCTATTCTCTGGTATTTATTCATCCCAATGGTTTTAACAAATCAATGGATGTATGGCTCCCAGTGAATTGCATAGCACAGATCGAGGAGAAGTAACACAGATGTAAGATTTAGTAGGGGTGTTGGAGGAACTTTTAAAGGATAACTGCACTAAAAGTAAACTGTTTAGACCTTTACATTTTAAATAAAAGACAGAGATGAAAAGATAACACTGCACAAAGATAAAGCTACATACTTAACAATGGTTACATGAGGCGGAAGGCCAGTCTAAAGCTGGCTATAGAAATCAAAAGTAATTGAACTTGCAGTATGTTCTGATCAGTGTAATATTTTCCATGCTCCGATATATTATGGAGCAGTACAAGGGGCATGCAAAGGTCCCGGGTTATCTTGAAGGAACACAGTAGTGATTGTCCAAATTTGTGCAGCTTGGCCAATCACTAAAATCAGCACACAGGAGGTATATATTAACATTTATGAGTACCCACAGACATGTGCAGTAGATCATTAGCCAATACCATCAGTTTTGGTCATCTATTGTCTGCCAGAGATACTTTAAAACAAAGTTCTGACAAAAAGCTAAATTACCAGTATCAATTCATAAATGTTACTGTTTTACCTGCTGAAGTATAATTCATTCTGTACAGTCAATTTTAAGATTTACACACATTTTTGCTAACTCACAAACACCCAAATAGATGTTACATGGCATTTATGAAGCTGTGGAAGACTGTCGCTTGATCACCAGAGCAGGTCAGCATTGTAATACTGGATTCACAATGGCCTTTCAGAATGTGCCTGAAGCTTATAAAAATACACCACCTATGTAGTGTGAGCCAAGGTGACATAATATCAAAGGTTCTTAAATTTGAAGAATCAACATAACTAAAAAAGTCACGAACAACAAACCTGAATCAAACAAAGTGGTCAGTGAAAGGAAGAGGGGATTTTAGCTACATGGATGCATGGTAGCTTACAATTTGTCACTAGATTTTGGCTTGCCAGTGCAGCATAGGCTGGATCCTGTGTTAAATCTCTGTGAGAACAACAGTGTGGTACATCAGTAACTAGGTGCATAGGCTTTTGTCTGAGGCTGTCATTGGAGGTGCACCCTGCTCACAGCAGTTACAAGGAGCTTTCAGTATTGTATTGTAAAGCATTATTATCCTTTATTTGTATGCTTTGGTGCCAATGCTGTACAAGAAGTGATATGTACCACATAGAGAACTAACATAAGGAGACAGAAAATGAGAGCACTCATGATTGTGGACATTTAAAAATGAGATTTAATATTTTTTTCCCCTGAATAATTCAGATAGGAATCTCTAAAACATTTAAACCCTCATACCAGTCATGATCTTCCTTTAATTTTGTAGAGAAGAATAGAGAACCAGTCTCAAAGGATTTATAGTTAAAGCTGCACTAAACTCAGTTTTTTTTACATTAATCATTTAAAAATTAAGTATACCATGGCTCTATTTGTTTAAGTCTCTAATGGCCCATACACACGGTACAATTATCGGCCGAAAACTGTTGTACAACAGCCCAACTATTAGTACACACCATTCGAAAGCTAATTGTGAATTATCATCCAACAGAAGTATGAGCAAACTAGAAAACTTTTGTCTGCTGACAAGGCGTTGTGCGATTTTCGGCTCGTGTGTACAGAAGTTGGACAAACAAAAGTTGTAAGTACAAACACGCATGCTCGGAATCCAGGAAGTGTTCGGTCGTGTAAATCTGCGTCCGGAATTCACATTGACCTGAACTTCCTTTTAAAACACTTGTAACACGTCACTACATTGGGCTTTGTTGAACAATAATTTGACTACCGTCAGTATGCTAGACAAAATCACAGACAGCCGATTTTGAGAAAAGTTGGATGTGCGGTTGTACAACAATCACATTGTGCATACAAGGCTTTACTGTTGTTTTCAGGGTTCCCTGTTCATACACCCTATCCTCCATTGATGCACCTCACTGCTACTAGTGTAGAGCAAGCAGCACTGTTATTTCTGGTCACATGCTCAGCTTTATGAGCACTACAATTCCCATAGAGCTGAATGTGTCTGCACATAGATGTGTAGCCCATCTAGGGAAGGAGCAGGAAAGGATGGCTGTGTCCACATATACAAGGGGATATAGAGAACAAACATGGCCAAAATAGAACAGGAAGTCTGCAAATAGCAGAAAAAACAAATTGCATTTACTTTATTTGATAAAAAATATGAGTTTAATGTCAATTTAAGGTGAAAATGTTTCACTGGATTTCCACTTTTTTATTTATTTTTTGTGTTGCAGGTTGATGATGATATGATTATAACACAAGCGCAGTATTGTTTACACAACTTTAGTGTCACTTTAAGCAGGTTTAATAGCTATGTGTTCCCCAAATGGGACACAAACAGCAATCCCAATTTTAATAATTTTTGCAAATGAAAACCAAATCAGTAAAAAAAAAAATGAACCTTTCACTCTTAGTACACATTTCTAAGTCTATAAAGAGATGGTCCAGTTTTCAAATTATTTGCAAGAAATGACAACAAATAGGGAATAAAAACCATCTGATATGTTACACTGGTGCTAGCGGCACTAATAAAAAGAAGTAGGCCACATTCACAGTCAAATTGACCATATTGCAGCAAGATTTTTGCAGTTAACTGTGGCCTAGAGCCCATGTGTAGGCACACAGCCAAATCCAGGAAGCCTGTACAAAGCAATGACAGGCTGAAAGCAGTTGCAGCTGTCCGCCAGTGTTCAGAACTAATATCATTGGAAGCAATTATCTGCAGTTAGGAACAGATGATCACCTCTAGATGTATGCTGCTTGTTTCCAGGAGCGATCATCTGTCTTAACTGCAGGTAATTACAAACAAACTTACAAATACACCTGAGTTAATTTTGACATCAAATTTTGATTTCATTTTAGTCATAGGATGGCCATACATGATACAATTTTCTTACAATTTTCTGTACAATTGGATAAAATTGAAAGTGTTGTTTAGTTTTGACCTCATATTATATGGTTTGTGGTAAATCTAAAGGAAAGTTGTAGAAAGAAGAAAATTGAACATGTATGGCCAGCCATAGTCTTTTGACTAAAATGCCATTTTAGTTTTAGTCCTATTTTACTAATCTGAATTGTTTTAGTTTTAGTAGTATTTTGGTTGACTAAAATCTCCAGTACATTTTAGTTGACTAAAATATAATGGGTTTAGTTCATTTGTAATGCATTATTTTAAGCATTTTTCTAGAATTGCCAAACTCATTATATACTCCTGGAGTAAAAAGCTAATAATATGTTATTATTTATGGTATTAAGGTTTGAACATGTACTACAGACACAGATTTAGCCGTTGGATATAAAATGTCTTTATAAATAAAACTAAGTTTCATAAACAAAAAAAATATTTTTTGACAAATATAAATACCACTTTAACATGTTAAAAAAAAAAACGGTAAATTCTATTGGCTGTAATGCCATTGTACATATTACCTGACTATTTCGCAACATTAAAAAAAAAGAAGAAGAAAAGCCTTTTCTTATTTTTTTCTTTCAGCAGCTTACTATTTAATTTAGTTTTAGTCATAATTAGAGTTGAGCGAACCCGGACTGTAAAGTTCGGGTCCGGGGTTCTGGTAATTTTAATGAAAAATCT
>BLSH010014789.1:270343-283817 GCA_018402905.1 Glandirana rugosa
CTACCCGACCACTGTCCATTAACCTATGAGACTACCCGTCCACTGTCCATGAGACTACCCGTCCACTGTCCATGAGCCCATGCCCGAGTACCTGTCACCTGTCCATCAGAGTACCCGAGTACCTGTCACCTGCCCATCTGAGTACCCGAGTACCTGTCACCATCCCATCTGAGTACCCGAGTACCTGTCACCAACCCATCAAAGTACCCAATGACCTGTCACCAGACCATCAGAGTACCCGAGTACCTGTCACCAGACCATCAGAGTACCTGAGTACCTGTCACCAGACCAACAGAGTACCCGAGTACCTGTCACCTGCCCATCAGAGTACCCGAGTACCTGTCACCTGCCCATCAGAGTACCTGTCACCTGCCCATCAGAGTATCCAATTACCTGTCACCAGCCCATCTGAATACCCGAGTACCTGTCACCAGCCCATCAGAGTACCTGAGTACCTGTCACCTGCCCATCAGAGTACCAGAGTACCTGCAACCAGCCCATCAGAGTACCCGAATACCTGTCACCTGCCCATCAGCGTACCCAAGTACCTGTCACCTGCCCATCAGAGTACCTGTCACCAGCCAATCAGCCTACCAGAGTACCTATCACCAGCCCATCTGAGTACCCAAGTACCTGTAACCAGCCCATCAGAGTACCCGAGTACCTGCCACCTGCACGTAAAAGAGAACCTGAGTACATGACACCAGCCCGGCAAAGTACCCGAGTACCTGTCACCTGCCCACCTGAGTACCCGAGTACCTGTCACCTGCCCACCTGCATACCCGAGTACCTGTCACCAGCCCATCAGAGTACCCCAGTACCTGACCTTCAGATTACCCGAGTACCTTTCACCAACCCATCTGAGTAACCGAGTACCTTTCTGCAGCCCATCAGAGTACCCAAGTACCTTTCACCAATCCATCAGATTACCCGAGTACCTGTCTCCAGCCCATCAAAGTACCCAAGTACCTATCTGCAGCCCATCGGAATACCTGAGTACCTATCTGCAGCCCATTAGAGTACCCAAGTACCTATCTGCAGCCCGTGCCTCATAGAATATACCTTGGGTGTTTGCTTTCCAAAATGGGGTCATTTTGGGGGTAATTCCACTATCCTGGTGCCCCGGAGCCTTCAAAAGTGTGATAGGTATGAATGAAATTTTATGTGTAATTTATGCTCCTAGAACGCCTGACGGTGCTCCCTGCATGTTTGGCCTCTGTATGTGGCCAGGGTGTGAAAAAGTCTCACACATGTGGTATCGCCATAATCGGGATGAGTAGCACAATATATTTTGGGGGGTAATTTTTGCTATGTGCATGCTATGTGTTAGAAATATCTTATAAGTTGACCACTTTGTGTAAAAATAAAAGTGTTTTCATTTTCTTTCCACGTTTTTCGAAGACTTGTGAAAAAAAATTAACCATTCAAAAGACTCATAATGCCTCATAGATTATACGTTGGGGTGTTTTCGTTCCAAAATGGGGTCATTTTGTGGATAATTCCATTGTCCTGGTGCTCCAGGGCCTTCAAAAGTTTAATGGGTCTTTAGGAAATTAGATGTGAAATTTCTGCTCCTAGAATGCCTGACGGTGCTCCCTGCATGTTGGACCGCTCTATGTGGCCAGGTTGTGTAAAAGTCTCACACATGTGGTATTGCCATACTCGGCACGAGTAGCACAATATATTTTGGGGGGTAATTTTTGCTATGTGCATGCTATGTGTTAGAAATATCTTATAAATTGACCACTTTGTGTAAAAATAAAAGCGTTTTCATTTTCTTTCCACATTTTTAGAAGACTTGTGGAAAAAAATGAACCTATCAAAAGACTCATAATGCCTCATCGATTATACGTTGGGGTGTTTGCTTTCCAAAATGGGGTCATTTTGTGGGTAATTCCATTGTCAAAAGTGTAATAGGTCGTTAGGAAATCAGATGTGAAAATTCTGCTCCTAGAATGCATGACGGTGCTCCCTGCATGTTGGACCTCTCTATGTGGCCAGGCTGTGAAAAAGTTTCACACATGTGGTGTCACCATACTCGGGGAGAGTAGCAGAATGTATTTTGGGGTGTAATTGGAAGTATGCATATGCTGTGTGTGAGAAATAACTTGTTGTTGTGACAATTTTGTGTAAACAAAAAAAAAAAAAATGTCTTAATTTTCCCAAGAATAGTGGGAAAAAAGTACAACTTCAAAAAACTCTCCATGCCTCTTACTAAATACCTTGGAATGTCTACTTTTCAAAATGGGGTAATTTGGGGGGTATTTGTACTTTCCTGACATTTCAGGGCTTCAAGAAATGAGATAGGCCATCAGTGCATCAGGCGTGAACAATTTTCAATGATTTGCACCATAGTTTGTAGACTCTATAACTTTCACACAGACCAAATAATATACACTTATTTGGGTTATTTTTTCCAAAGATAGGTAGCAGTATAGATGTATAGGTTTTGGCCCAAATTTATGAACAAAAATTACTTATTTGCAAAATTTTATCACAGAAACTAAAAAAAAAGTGTTTTTTTTTTCAAAATGTTCACACTTTTTTTAATTATGTCGCAAAAAATAAAAAACCCAGAGGTTCTTAAATACCACCAAAAGAAAGCTCTATTTGTGTGAAAAAAATGATAAAAATTTTGTTTGGGTACAGTGTAGCATGAGAGAGTAATTGTCATTCAAAGTGTGAGAGCGCTGAAAGCTGAAAATTGGTCTGGGCAGGAAGGGGGTATAAACGTCCGGTATTGAAGTGGTTAAAGCTGTCCTAATCAAAATATGCAAACGCAAAAATCTGGGCTCAGACCATTATTCAGTTAATTCATCTTTTTTATTAAGGACAAAATAAATAATTAGATAGTTCATTGCACCTGGCCACTTAGATACATTGAATCACTGTCACAATTGACCCCAGCATGTTCTATTAATATCAAAAATGCATTTTAAACTGAACTCTGTTTTCACTTGGTTAGATATAGTTTTGGCAAGAAAAAATGAATACACTTTGCAATGAGTAGTAATTACAAATCAGTGGCATGGACAATCACAAAACATTTTCTATTTGTAATGGTATTGCATAAAATATTAAAGACCTCTACAACATTTTTTACTTAGCATTCGTTTATGTAATTACGCATACTTAAAAATGTATTTTAATCTCTCAGAATTACAAAGTATCAATTCACTAATTAGATAATGTGCCCAGATCAATTTTAAAGTAATACAACCATTTACTCTGGGTTCAGTCATGCTGGTTCCAAGACTGTGCAGCATTATACTATAATGTTGGAGATTGCATTAACAGATTTCAAAAACTTTGAATTTCTACTCCCATTTTCTCAAAATTGGCAATATGAAATTTGGAAATAAAAGTGAATTCAATGAATTATCAATCTTCTTTGCAATGTGGTGATCCTAAAGGATCTTGTAATTTAAAGAGAAAATATGAATCAATTTAATTGTTTTATATCTGCTTTATACTACTGAGGCTGGATTCACACCATAGCGGTGCGAATTCCAGCCTGTTTTCCTGTGAGACGGGAGCCATAGTTCGGCAGCTCCAGTCCGTTCTCGCAGCTGCCCAGGGAGGGAGGGGGAGATGCCATGAGCAGGGGAAAATATCCCTGTTAAATGCAGAACACATCCCAGTGTCAGATGCATTCCCATTGAACATAATGGGCTGGGAATTTGCACCGCATTGCACCGCAAAAACAATGTGTTTTCAAGTGTCCTGCGAATTGGATGCAGATTAAGCCGCATCCAATTCGCATACGTGTGAACCCAGCCTTACAGTATATAATATCTTTGTTATATGAAATAAAAATTTAATTTAAAGGGCTGTGGTCCTACAGTGGCAGAGTGAAGCCACATTTTCACAGAGTGCACCCTACAATAGGTTCAGCCAGGACTACACAGCAATCCTGGGCCTGATGACCCCAATGCCAAAAGGTAAGAAGGCCCAGGGACCGGGTCCACCAACCAGAAATTCATCTGTGGGAGAATACATCAAACCCCATTCCTCTACTCTCCACTTGGCCACTTTTGACAACATGGTGACCATTCAGATCAGGACTTCAACTCAGAATGGACTGCTTCCAGTGACCTGGGAGAGCTCCCCTTCAAAGGGAAGGTTGCTGGACTTGATCTCACATAACTCAGATGCTGGATCTGCTCACAGCCATTGTCCATACTCCCCATACTGGCATCATGCATCTTGGGAAGGCAGACCTGCAACAATCCCTATTGATCTAAAGACCAGGGCCTTCTTCAGCTCCCTCACCACCAAACAACATAATGAAACTGCTGCTCTGTGATGATCTAAGAGAAGAAGGAAACATAATGTAACAACTTACCTCTCAGGTAGACACACTGGAAACTGGAAAAATCTATTTTTTTGAGCAATGTCTCGTAACTTCAGGGGAAGCTCATACACAGTGGGGCAACCAAATGCACTCCCTTCAATTCCAACAGGATAACCTGGAAAAGAGGAACAGAAGGAATAACATGAAACTCAGGAGCTTTTCCAAAGTCACAGCAGGCCCAGAATTAAAAACCACTATGCTAGCAATCCTAAATACAATTCTCAACCCTACTACTTATAGAGAACTGGAAAGGATACATAGAGCCCACATTCTGAGATCGTCCAAAGTAACTAGAACCAAGGACACTCTTTGCCTGTTCATTTTTATGGGTTTAAGGAGGAGATTTTGCACAAAGTATGGATAACAGGCCCTATTAAATGAGATGATGCCACAATTCATATTTTTTTAGATACATAACAAGATCCAAGAGTTGAGTGTGGCATAAACTTTTCACTTACAAATTCAAAAGTATGGCCACACCTTCATTTTGCAGTCACCAATCAAGGATCTCTTCATTTTCCTTCATGAATCCCAGTATCCTGGACCTCTCTCGAGATCTCTCCACACCTACCTCCACAACTTCAGGAAATCCAACTAACTCCTACTTCTCTCAACACTCAGAGGAGAGTATACTCTGACTCCACTTACAGAGAACTGTGATCTAGGTATGACTGCATCTTTGTCACAAAGACTGCCTTGTTTGTTGTAACTTTGCTGTTTTTTGTCACCTATCCTGTGCAACCACCCTTGTCCCTTCCTGGGCTGACAATATCTCCAGCTGGACCACTATTTACCAGAGAACAGGTTTTCAAAATGCACATATGAAATCATACTCTCTACCATTCTCTCAGTGGGAACCCTGGAGTAGACAAACCTGATGGTGCTTATCATCAGTCATCTGACATGCTACCTCTGGGAAGACAAGGGAGGCTATAATAATTTATTGAATAATGCAGATTACTAGGTGTTTGCCTATCTATTTTAAAACAGATCTAACCTGTGACACCAACCAAGCTATCCAACTGGTGATCCTACAAATCCTAAAGCATCCTTAGCCATATGTTTATTCTCTCCTGTAGCTCGAGGCTTGCCCTTCTGGAGACCCTATTCTTTTCACTTGGTCTATCCATTGGTAGGTGATATGAAGCTTTACTATCATGGGGCGTATACCCACAACTTCCCTATGGTTGACTCATGAAATTTGTCAAGTCAAGTTGGCATTTCTCTCTCTGGACAAATTCCTTAGGGCCTCCCTGCCAAATGCATATTTGATCTGCATTTCTTTTTTTTACCCTGTTTGTAAACAGTTTGGTGCAACATGTGCAGTTCCAAGAGTTAGGCTATAAGATATTTTTAAAGTGGTACAAGGTACCAGCAATATTTGGCAACATACAGTATCTCACAAAAGTGAATACACCCCTCACATTTTTGTAAATATTTTATTATAACTTTTCATGTGACAACACTGAAGAAATTACACTTTGCTACAATGTAAAGTTGTGAGTGTACAGCTTGTATAACAGTGTAAATTTGCTGTCCCCTCTAAATTAACTCAACACACAGCCATTAATGTCTAAACCGCTGGCAACAAAAGTGAGTACACCCCTAAGTGAAAATGTCCAAATTAGGCCCAATTATCCAACCCCCCGGGTGTCATGTGACTCATTAATGTAACAAGGTCTCAGGTGTGAATGGGGAGCAGGTGTGTTAAATTTGGTGTTATCACTCTCACTCTCTCATACTGGTCACCGGAAGTTCAACATGGCACATCATGGCAAAGAACTCTCTGAGGGTCTGAAAAAAAGAATTGTTGCTCTACATAAAGATGGCCTAGGCTATAGGAAGATTGCCAAGACCCTGTCACAGGTTGACAACCACTTTAGAAAACAACTCTACATTCCTTATAAAGATGCATATCTAACAGCTCTATTACGTTTTAAAAGGTTTATGTATTCATATATCCATCATGAGTTACCTGTGACTGACCTTGGATAATTACAGTCTCCAAAAACACTCCAGCACTAGATCCAGGGATTTTCACTTTCACAATGATTCAATGAACAATGCCCCTTTGGGGTCCAGAGCTCCTCAGACTGGGAAATTTTCAATAAACTGCAAAAACACACTGGAGGGCGCAAACACCTTGTGCATTACCAGAGACAAGTTTATTACATCCAGAACTCTGAGGAAGGGGGTTTGTGCCCCGAAACACATCAGCCATCCAATTGCTTTAGCCCTGGGACAGGTTACATCACATTCGGCTGAAGCACATCAGTTATATGCTTATTGTTTTTTTAACTGCTTGTGAGTATTCATTTGTCTTGGTGGATGTAATAAACGTGTCTATGGTAAAGCATGAGGTGTTTGTGTCCTCCTGTGTGTTTTTGCAGTGACCTTGGAAAATGCCCATTTATACTTACAAAGATTGATTGCGATTTTAGATATATACATTCTGCAATTTAGCTTGACAAAAAAGTAAACATGAATGGAATGATTTAGAAAATTAGCAGAGGTAATTTTTTTCCATATGTACAAGTCAGATTTTTATCTAAACCATTTAGGTCACAGTTGCAATATAAAAGCCAAAATCTGTTTGATTGCCGTTGTGTATTTTTTTTAGAGGTTATAAGCTGGTAAACTGTTTGCACGAGACGATAACAATAATTATTATAACTATAAATCTTGAACCCTATTGAAAGCATAAAGCTTGACCAAAACCCTAAAAGTTTCCATATTCCAGACATATAGGGGTTGATTTACTAAAGCTTGAAAGTGCAAAATGTGGTCCAGCTCCACACAGAAACCAATCAGCTTCAAGGTTTTATTGTCAAAGCTTGATTGAACAAGCTGAGGTTAGAAGCTGGTTGGCTAGCAAGCAAAGTTGCACCAGTTTTTGCACTCTCCAGCTTTAGTAAATCAACCCCATACTGTAGGTAAATGCACAATTGCTTATGTTTACTGTTATCTTCCAGCACACCTGTAATTCTGTTCAATCAGTCCTACTATTTAAATACTTCTAACACGCAGCTCAGCCAGGAAGATCACTCTATGGATGCCTGTTTAAATTGGGGCACCTCCCTTCTTATTGAACAGTGGTGATTATCTTGATTCATGAACAGACTGGAGGCAAAAATGTTGTATATGAAAATACAAAGCACAACTAGGAAATAAGTGTGTCACCCGCCTAGCTATGCAGTGTGGTAGATGTGTTTATCACAACTGTAATAACAACATGCATTGGCTGGAGTTAGGATTTATTAACTTGAGGTTTCCTTTTAATAGTTATAGGTAAGTAAAATAAGAATTGGTGCTTAATTTTGTTAATTAAGGAGGGAATATAAAAAAAATAAATATACAGACTCACCTTAATGCTGCAACATTGGTCTGATGCTGCAATTGTCCCCCACCAGCTCTAGGCCAGAGACCTGAGCCATCACATGATTTCAGGCCATTCAGTTCTTGGCCACCGCTCTCTGCTCTGCCCCTCCAGTGCTTACTGGAGTGCCGGGATGGGAATGGGTCAGGCTCATAGCTGTGTAATTTTGGAATTCTTCAGAACCTGGAGTGGCTCTTTGACTTAAAGCTGACCACAGGCTTTATCCCGCTGTTGCAGTGTTCTTGGTCACAGGAGAGCAAGTAAGTACGTTCCTGTGGCCCAGAAGAAGCATCTTGCAGTCACTGTACAGCAGAGCTTAGACTGGAAGTAGGAGGAGCAGCACAATTAGCAAGACAGTTGTGTTGCAGTGCTCATATGCTACAAAAACAGAATGGTGATAGGAGGATAAAGAACAGCAACAGAGATCAGCTTATTAGTATGAAATGTTTGCTTTCACTGTCCAGTTACAGACTGAGGGAAGGAAAAAACATTTACATTTTACTTATCTACAACAGAGAAAAAAAAGCCTCCTATCCTGCCAGACAGGATTGAGTTGTGTGGCAGAGCTTCATAAATATCAAAATTGAAGGGGCAGAAATACAAATCCCTTAGCAGGTAAACCAGCTTCTTTATGTTTATTTTTCATTTAGCTGTTTTTTGGAGTTCGTTGTAGCCAAGTTTAGTCTAATTTTCTTAAATTTTTCACAAAACATTAAAACCAAAGAATATATCAAACTTTACCTATACAGTACATGTACACACTTCAACCTTTTTAGTGAGATGTATTTATCTGTGATCTACTGGATATAGGTAACATTCTTCAAATGTGCTAACAATAATGTATAAAGATATTTTTCTGATAAATAATTTTTTAACTAGACTCACTCAAAGTGCTTTTTTTATCCCACAGAAAGAGGTCTTTATGTATTTGGTGGGACATCCACTATCACTAATTGTTGAGGAGCAGGAATGCAATTTGTAATGCCGAAGTTAAATATCAAACGCATTAGGCATTGACCTTTCACTAAGGAGGAATCAATAAGTTGCTGTTCAAGTTTTTATTCAGAATAATTTGAGTTATGTTCAACCTTTGCAGGAATAAGTTTGTGGCATTTGGTTTTAACAAAGCTCAAATGGCACTCTTGATTATGAAGTTAAGTGATATGTTCCTCGTGTAATCAAGAACATTTAACATGCGGTTATGAAGCACTTGTGTCTAATATTATGTTTCAAGTTGCGCTCATTTAGGAATATTAAAAACATTATTTCTGCAGGCTGAAATGGGACTTTACTAGTGGCTAACTGGTTAAGCTATAAATGACAGGTCTTTCTTATTGATAATTATGCATGATAATATAAATGATGTGCTTTAAAGTCATCACAAATATATATTTTTTATATTGCTGTGCCATTGACTCTTTCTCTCAAAATGTAATGACCTTGTCCAATTTTTCATTTTGACATCCAGTACATATAAAATTCTTATGGTTATTAAAACATACCAATCTGTTACAAAATTACATTTGGGAGTTCTCTTAAATGCAATAAAATCAAATATGGACTGACATACTTCACTTTTGCATAATTATTTACACAAAGTTTGATGGTTTTATAGCTCCCTTTATATCCCAGATTGTGGCGCCCTCAGGTTTGGCATTGTTCCAACATTGTTGTTTTAGTTTCTACTGTCGTGTGGGAGGCAAATAGAGATATCTGTGTATGACTATTGATTTGTAGACTGGTGTTTGAGTGTTCTGCTTTATAGGGAATCTGTCAATATTAGTCTCATACCATGTACATATCAACCAGTACCCCATGTAATTGCAGAGAGTGCTAAGTTTAACTTGCTTCTGAAAATCATGTACATTTGAAATTTTCTGTTTGGACACAATTCCATCAATCAGTGTAGTAAAAACTAATTTCAATTACCTTCACAGCACCCTAGAATATGTGCAGGCATAGGGTGTGTCTAAGCTACCTATAGATGATTTGATTATATTTCTTTCCATCATGGCTGCAAGGAAAGGAAATCACTCAATTTCCCCATCAACACAGTGATTGTTGATGATGGAATGCCTTTGGCAGTGATATTGTGTTCTGCTGGGGGGGGGGGCTTGGGGAGCCTTCTGGGCCAGCAGAACACAATGATTACTGCTAGTGGTTGTAGCCACTAGCAGTAATCATATGTAAAAATCTGACAGGCTTGTTGTACACAAGTCGAGTGTACAATCAGCCTGCCCATACATGGATCTAATCTCAGCCAGTCCCTGCTGACCCAGCAGAATTTACATCCATGTATGGCCAGCTTAACACTATATAGTGCATTTACGCTGATAGAAAAAGGTTTTCATTTGCCTTTCTCCAATACAGCAGTTTAGAAAACTTTCATTATATGTAAACTTTGTATAGAAATATGCCTTTGCCTAGACTGCTATAGAAGAACTATGTAGCCAGCTAAAAAAACACTGACATAATATCATATGAGAGATCTTAGTATAGTGTATTGCACTAGTCATGCAGCTACTAGATGTCTGCTTTATTTTTCAGTTTACAGACATTAATGCAGGCAAGTGGCTGTATGCCTACAAAATATTAGGGGGGTGTGTCCCTCCATATGCAAGGAAAATACTGCCAATGGCCTAGCTACAATACAATGTGAGATATATTTAATGTCTATATTGGCTGCACACATTGCTCCTAGTTAGAGTTGATCGAACCTCTGGAAGTCCGGGTTCGGCAGGTTCGGCCGAACTTCGGGAAAAAGTCCGGATTCGGGACTGAACTTGACCCGAACTTTATCCCGGACCACGAACCCCATTGAAATCAATGGGGACCCGAACTTTTAGGCACAAAAATGGCTGTAACAAAGTCCTGGCAAGTCCTAGAGGTCTGCAAAAGGAAGGAAATGGGGGTAAGAGTCGGACAAGTGCCCTACAAAGAAATGAGGATAGGGAAATAACTTAAAATAATTTTTAAGCTAAAATCACATAAAAAATAAAAAATGGAGGTGAATGTGGAGTTGGAGGTGGAGGAGGCGGTGGAAGTGGCGGTGGAGGAGGTGGAGGTAGCCAACACTGTTTTTTTTATTTTTGTGCAAGAAATGCACCGCTGGCCGCAAATGTAGTTTTTGGGATTTCTTTTTTTTTAAACCAGCAAAGTAGACTTTTTTTTTATTTTTGTGCAAGGAAAGCACCGCTGGCCGCAAATGTGGTTTTTAGAATATTTTTATTTTTTTTAAACCAGCAATTAGACATTTTTTTATTTTTGTGCAAGAAATGCACCGCTGGCCACAAATGTAGTTTTTAGAATATTTTTTTTTTTAAACCAGCAATGTATATGCACTTTTTAATTTTGTGCAAGAAACAATAATCTGTCCCTTTAAGCAACAGCAAGAACCTCTCCCTATAGAACTTGTAGATGATTTTAGAACAATATTCTGTCCCTTAAAGCAACAGCGGGAACCTTTCCCTATAGAACTTGGAGATGATTTTAGAACAATATTCTGTCCCTTAAAGCAACAGCTGGAACCTTTCCCTATAGAACTTGGAGATGATTTTAGAACAATATTCTGTCCCTTAAAGCAACAGCGGGAACCTTTCCCTATAGAACTTGGAGATGATTTTAGAACAACATTCTGTCCCTTAAAGCAACAGCTGGAACCTTTCCCTATAGAACTTGGAGATGATTTTAGAACAATATTCTGTCCCTTAAAGCAACAGCTGTCCCTCACAGCAGTAGTAGTAATCTCTAACTAGTTATTAGATCTGCAATCTGTACCTCACAGCACCGGCAGCATCCTCTCCCTACACTAACCTGAGAGCATATGACATGCAGCACGGTGACTCCAGCCCCATATAGAGGCTGGGTCACATGATGCACTGGCCAATCACAGCCATGCCATTAGTAGGCATGACTGTGATGGCTTCTAAGGGCAAACCAGTGAAACACTTTTTGATTGGCTGCCCTTGGCAGCTATTCAACATGTGGAATCAAATACCAGAACCCCGAACTCGAACCCAAACTTTTTTTAAATGTCCGGGTTCGGGTCCAGGTCCCGGACAGCCCAAAGTTCGGTACGGACCCAAACTTTGCAGTTCGGGTACGCTCAACACTACTCCTAGTCCATTTACCAAATACCTCCCAATTGTTGAAAGAACTAAGGCAGTAAACCCTGGTAGAAAACAATCATCAGTACCCCAGGATTACTAGGGATTGGACTCTCTTGTAAAAAACTAATGTTGAGAAGCTCTAAGCTATCATTGTCCTAGAAACAGGATGAAAACTAATATGTGAAAGCAATTTTGATAACAGGAATTTTTAGTCAGCAAGCTGGGGCAGCTTTGAGCACTCACAGAAGTAAAAGATAAAGTGAACAAGGAACAAAGTTCAAATAGGTAATGAGGTAATTGTGATTATAATATACTGTATAGTGTTAATAAGAGCAAGGAACGTTAAACAACTTTTCTGCCCTATTATACAAAAAATAGGCTGTGTTGGATGAACACTGCGGGATATGTTTACTAAAACTGGTGCACACAGAATCTGCTGCAGGTGTGCATAGTAACCAATCAGCTAACTTCAGCTTGTTCAATTAAGCTTTGACAATAAAACCTAGATGCGAATTGGTTACTATGCAGAACTGCACCAGATTTGGTGTGCACCAGTTTTAGTAAATCCTCCCCTGTGTATTGAATCTGAAAGAACAAAAAGGGAAATTTACTATTGTTAATACACATGCATCTGCTGAGGAATATGGATTGGAAGTGAAGAGTGATTTTACAAGATGCAAGCTTTATAGAGAAGAAAGTTGAAGCATTATATTTATTTACTGGTAATATGTTGGAATGCAAAGACTGTAAAACAATACAGACCAACAGTCAGGAACAGTCTGCATGAAAAGTGATAATAATGGAGTAAAAGTAACTGATTTTGGAAAGAAGACAGAATTGGTTTTATGGAAATGTAGGAGAAACTATGAGCGGACTATAGCAGTATCAGAAAGGACGGCAACATTCAAATGTAAATATAAAAACTAATATTTTATCACAATAAATTAAAACATATATAACATTACTAATAAAACATAGAACAGTAAACTCAACAATTGGGGAATAAAATAGGCCAAACAGTACTGCAAATTCTTTATAGTTTTGTCATAAAATCGAAGCATTTCACAAAAGGTTGCTTCCTCAGGACCTTACTTAGTAGGTCCAATGGGGAAGGAAATGGCTCTTAACCTCCCTAGCGGTTTTCCCGTGTCTGACACGGGGTAAAAATTCCCTGCTACTATCATTGATCCCGTGTCAGACACGGGGTGAGCTGCAGAGCGCACAGCGAGTGCCTTACCTGCTCCCACGATCCAGCGATGTAGCGATGTTCGCTGTACTCGCTGGATCTGTCACTTCCTAGTTCCGCTCTCTGCGACGCAGCGACGCACGGGTGCGGAACTGGGCGGGAATTTCAAAATGTTACAAACACATAAAAGAGGTGATACATTGTAATCTGAGGGGATTGCACTGTATCACCTCATAGTTACAACACTACACACTGACAGTGCCCTTGCCTTCCCCATAGTGCCCATCTAATAAAAAAAATGACATCAAAAAAGCGCCACTTTTTGCAAAAATCGCTTTTGGAGCAGCTGAATGACAGCGACAATGACGCAGAGGTGCTCGCCGAACAGAGTGAAAGTGAGTCATGGGATTTGTCATCTGACCCTGAGACCGACACTGATCTGTCAAGTG
>BLSH010014789.1:285021-315705 GCA_018402905.1 Glandirana rugosa
GACAGGAGTGGATGACCTTTCTATATATCACACCTATACCTCTACTACTACATGTGACCGATCTGAAATAGTGTAACGTTCCGTGTACCGATATAAAATTTGTATGGACACCCTTTTATTAAAAGGATATACCTCCTGTATCGACTATACTCTATATATATGACATAATAGAAATCTACCGTGTGTAGGACAGCGATACTATAGAATTTGTACCCTCATAATACAGTGGGTCACTTAATAATACTCCCTCATAGGTCCATACGATAAATAGATAAAATAACAAAATCCGATTACACGGACAGACTATATTTACCATACCACCATATCGTGTACAGACTGGTAATATAACGAATTTAACATCCAGTACCTTATTTCATATTGTAACCACATGACCAATGAGAAATTGGAGGGACCGCAATACTAAGACAGACCTTAAAACAAAGAATTGCAGGCCTATAATACATAACACCACATTTCCTTACAAAACAATTGCAACGCTTTTGGTACAAAATTCCAGACAGAATCATAACGCCAGGGAGGTTAAAGAGTAACCAGTACACCAATGTTATACTTTATTCCATGACCTACAATTTAAGCAATATAATGGTCAGACATGTGCTATACCACCATACCATTTATATCAGACAGGCACATTAGCCTAAAACAATAAAATAGATAAATAGCATACCTGGATACTCCCTCATAATAATTCACTGGGTGACATAATACTCCCATGTTTAAGATATCATAGCGACAGGATGTGTGCCATCTAAAGATAATACAGTATATATATCTCATATCAGCTATGTCCTCCATATAGGAAAATTATTTTCCCACAGGTATGTTTAAAATATAGCCATGTGCCTTGCAATGTGATAAAGTCTAGCCAGTGTACATCATCATCTCCATATCCACACTATATATCTTTCCAGTAGGTGAGGACAGCCACTGCAGCAAGGAGCCTAGGGATGGTATGCAACAGATAAGCCATAAATATATCAACCTAAATCCTTCTTATTATGGTTAGTAAGCCAACCATCCTGCAGATCCCAATTATGACAGGTTAATATTACAGAAAAAAGAAGCTTACCAGTATTGCATCAAGCCTTTATATCATTGCAGTCACCATTCAGACTGCTAAGTGGTATTTGTGCATATAAAGCTGTTTTGGTGCCAAGCCAACAGCATCCTAATTATAATCAATACTATCTGTGTCCTGCCTAGCCTCAGCTCATCGTATTACCAGCATACACCGCCCATTTAGGGAGGGACAGAGCCCTCTATGGGTGTAATGGTCAATTTTTCCCTAAGCCATCACTGGGAGACCTCAGACCCCCTCTAGTGGCTATAAAAGGAACTGTGCCTTAAAGTGAAAGTGAGGGGGCATGGCTGAGCAGCGGATGTAGCCGGAGGTGTACTGAGTGAGCTTCGCTGAATATCCTTCATATCATCCTGTGGGCCATTCTTTTTATTGGTCCTCTTGCGCTCCCAAGGACACAGAAAGCTTCCCGCTGCTCTGGGCTGTGTATTGAGGGGTCTGTGGTGGTGGATGGCGATGGCCAAGCGGCAGAAAGAATCCCGGCCTGCGGACCTCATGGGCAAGATGGCACTGGTACACAGAAAACAGCCAAGTAGAAATACAAGGAAGCGGCAAACAAACTCTTCTCCAAACCTCTGCCTAAAGACAATCTGCAGTCTACCTCAGCAATGGGGGATCCTGAAGGCAGCTCTATGGAAGCGGATGACACACCCCCACTCGAGGATGGCAATGGATCCGGATTTGAATGGGACGCAGCGAGTAACTTGGCAGACACATCTGCCGTGCCATCTGAATCACAGGTAGCACCGGATGATCCTGAGCTGACCCTCCGGGACATATTTTCAGCAGTGACTACCTGTAATATGTCCCTGACTGCTCTTACTAATGAAGTGAAGGGGTGAAAACTGGGATAACTTTTCTCAGACAAGATATGCAAAAGCTTAGAGAGTGGACCTCTGCCCTGGAATGAGAGTCAGCTCCATTGAGGATGATATGGCACCCATGCGGTGTGACCTCCATGTCACCTCCCAACATGCTGCCAGGCTGGATGACCTGGAGAACAGAATTAGGAGCAATAATGTACGAGCGAATGGCATTCCAGAAAAAGCAGAAGGGAAAAATCTGGTCACATTTATGGACAAATGGCTCATCTCAGTATTTGGTGCTGATGCATTCCCATCCATTGCCACCGTGGGTGCACCCTCACTCATTTATGTTCAAACTTTTAAACTTTTATAAATTATAAAGATTTAGATGTCATCCTCTCCAGGGCCCGCACCATGGCTGAGGCTCTAGTTATTGATGAAAACAAAATATCACTTTTCCCCAACTTCTCAACAGAGCTCCAAAAACAGAGAGCAAATTTTCAACGAAGTGAAAAAAGCCTCAGATCCCTGGAGTTACAATATGTCATGTTATACCCGGCTAAGTTGCAGGTTGTAGCGAAGGGTGAGTTCCACTTCTTTGACAAGCCCACTATGGCCGCACAATGACTGGATAGAGAAGAGAGATCCCTGTGGGCCTCACAGGAGTGCAGACCGGCACCTATCTGATACAATAAACCATATGGGTGCACATTGTAGCGCCCAATACCTGCCCTGCATTGCCTTTAGCAAAGGTGGAACTTCAATGTACTGTGGCAGTTATACAGCGTTGTTCCTAGTACCTTATCTGCTGCAGAGAAGCTCTGCTCTAAGGACCTCTTACTCTCTGGTTGAGCATCCACTGTTGCCCTCTACATGGTCCTATGTGGAATGACTGTTTTTTTTTTTTTGCTATGTTCTATTGAGGCCTAGTTGTTTCAGGATTGTTTTTTTTACTCTGTCCAATGACCCACCATTTTCATTGACCAGACTGCACTGCCCGAATTCCTACCAGGATACTGCATTGACCTATCCCTGTGCTGTTTATGTGCAACCTGCCCCTTCCCAGATGACACTTACACTCTCAAAGTAGGTTTCCTATGGTTGCTATACCTATGGGTTTCTGTGAGATGACACTATCAGTCTCTAAAACAACTAATGTTGCATCTATGGGACGATGGCTAAGTAAAAACTAAGAGTCTTATCTTAGAATGTCAGAGGCCTAAATAATCCTGGAAGTTCTTCATATTATTAAACATATGGATGCCTCTGCAATTTGTGTGCAGGAGACTCACTGTCCCTCAGGACAGACACCTACATTTCCACAACGGCAGTTTAGTCACCAATTTAATGCAATGCACTCCCCTTATTCCAAGGGAGTAAGTATTCTCATATGTCAGGGGACTCCGTTATCAGCTCTGAATGTACTTATTGACCCAGATGGGTGTTATGTTTTTTTGCTATGCTCTTTACATGGTTTACGATGTATAATAGCAGGCATATACATTCCTCCACCATTCTCGGCTGAGACCCTTAGGAGCCTGGCGAACTATATGGCCCGCAACTCAGAGGTTCCACTGCTTGTGGTGTGCAACTTTAATAACTACCTAGATCATGATCAGGACAAATTATCTCGGACACAAACTGGTGCATGTTCCAGGCCTAAGGGCCCAACTGCATTTGCACACCTTCTGGGGGAGCTTGGCCTATCAGACGTGTGAAGGATGAGATATCCCACATTGGAACAATATTAATGCTGCTCTGCTTCTTACAGGGGTTGTCTAGAATATATATGGACCTGGGGAACAGGACAATGTTTCCATTGGTGGGTCTATCCAGATATGGGGCCAAGGGTGTTTCAGATCACGCTTCGGATAGAGATCTCAGCCTCGGCTCCAGCCCGGCGGACTCTCTGGAGACTGAACCCCTTTTGGATGTCCTTGTTCCCAGATCCAGATCCTATACTAGAGTTATTGGGAAACTTCTTTAGAAAAAATATTGATACAACGGATTTGGATGTGTTGTGGGAAGCCTCTAAGGCATACCAAAGGGGACAGTTCATTACCTTTATCAACAGTATTAAAAGTTATCCCAAAGAATGGGAAACCTTTGTGATATCAGAGGTGCAGAGAAGTTAATCTGCTTATGTTGCCACTTCATCTGATGACACCAAACGTGCATGGCTGGCATCCCAGTCCCTCTCCCGACAATTGGCACTGCAAATAGCTGAAAATAAATGCTTCTTTTTACAACAACGACATTTTGAAGAGGGTGAGACCACAGGGCATATGTTAGCCATGCCACAGCAGAAGTCTAATCACATACAGGCCATAGTAGATTCTCATACCAACTCATACCAAGCAACCCCAGATATTATTAAAATATTTAGTGAGTTTTACATGGACATTTATTCTTTTAAAGTACACCCAACCCAGGCTGAACTGGACACATTTTTAGGGGAATAACTTATGCCTCACTTAGCTGCCTCAGACACAGATATGCTTAATGCTCCACTGACTGAGGAGGAACTTATTATTGCCCTAGGTAAAGCGCATAATGGGGGACACCAGGTGCAGATGGCCTACCAGCTGAGGTTTATGGGAGGTACTCTCCTCAGCTGATACCAATACTTCTTAAGGTTTACAATGCTGCCCTTAGCAAAGGCAGACTCCCCATGTCCATGAATGAAGCCATTATCGTTGTTCTATTGAAACCGGGTAAGGATGCAATGTCGTCTGACTCTTACAGGCCGATATCGCTCCTCATCTTTGATGCTAAACTTCTTGCTAGGGTCCTAGCAAACAGATTGGCTAAGGTTGTTCATAAAATGATCCACAGAGACCAATCAGGTTTTATTCCCACGAGATCCACGGCACATAACCTAGGTTATTTCTAAATATGCAACTGCCAGTAGACAACCCAGGACATGGGGCTTTTTTCTCGCTGGATGCAGCAAAAGCATTTACAGCGTAGAACGGTCGTATTTATGGGAGGTGCTGTCCAGGTTTGGCCTGGGTTCAGTTTTTATTTCTTTGGCTTGGTTATTGTACGTTGCCCCTTCAGCTAGAATTATAGTAAATGGGGAGCTGTCAGAGCCCTTTCCACTCCATAGGGGTACACGGCAGTGGTGCCCTTTTTTGACCCTGCTGTTCGCTCTGGCATTGGAGCCATTTGTCATCCATGTACGAGCATCACAGATTTTCACTGGGTTCATTCGCGCCTCTCGGGAAGATGTCATCTCCCTATATGCAGAGGACACACTGATTTACCCTGGCGATACACAGGGCTCCTTGCAAAATGTCATGAAGCTGATTAACTATTTTGGCATGTTATTGGGCTTCTCCATCAACTGGAACAAATCGGTCCTGATGCCATTGAACCCCATTGTGGATCCTGTTCCAGAGTGTGCTGGGGCGGTAAAATTGTATCTTCATTTCGTTATTTAGGCATACAAATCACTCCAGATCCCCGACAGTATCTTGAATTGAACTTGTTAGCAATGCTTAGTAATTTTCAAGCTAAATGTAGCGCCTGGTCCAAACTACCACTGACAGTTGGGGGATACAGTTAACCTCTTCAAGATGGTGTGGGCTTCCCAATTGCTTTATGTATTTCACAATACACCAGTCTGGATATCACGTAAATGGTTCTCCCAAATCGACTCCCAATTTAGAGCGTCAATATGGCACAATAAGACTTCCAGAATCAGCTTAACTACATTAAAATTTGAGAAGGATCAGGGGGGTCTGGCTGTTTCACATCCCAGACATTATATTGCCTCTCAGACTCAGCACTTTGGGGCATGGGGAATAGTAGATCTTCTAGATCCTGTCTGTAATTTGTTGGTGCCCTGGGGATCTCCTAGCCCAGCCCTGACATATTTTAAGGCGGGATTCTCACATTTACCGTCGGACCTTCCGACTATTCATATGCTAAATACCTGTGGTCCTATGTTAGACGTGCACTGGGCATTAAGGGCAGCTGCCCCTTTACACATCTGACGTAACCCTAATTATCCATAAATACTCAAACTACAGGTTTTTCAGACCTGGGAAAAAAGGGAATTATATACATGGCACAATTATATACTGGCTTAGTATTTAAGTACTTCTTGTAATTACAACAGGAGTTTGTCCTTCCTTGTACCCTGTTTTAAAAATACCTACAACTTAGGCACACAAACCAGGCCCAAGCACACTTTATCACACTTACCCTCACTGAACACCCACTGATGCAGGGGATCCTGATGGAGAAAGACAAGAGAAGAATGATCTCAAGAGGATATTCTATCCTACTCCAATCCACACATGATACTTCCAAACTCCTGTGTAGAAAAGGTTGGGAGAGAGATCTGGGAGCTATAGATGGGGATGTTTGGGATACATTTTTGGCCTCCGCCCCAATGGTGTCGGTCTCGGCTTCTCAAAAACACCCACACATCTATTTACTGCATAGGGCATATAGAACACCGGTACAACTCCATAGATGGGGTAACAGGAGATCGCCATTGTGTCCAAAATGTGAGAGAGATAATGGGGACCTAATATGCATGCTCTGGAGATGCCCCAAACTACACAGATGTTGATCCAGCATTAATTCTACAATCTCGCAGGTGTTCCAATTTTGCCTCCCTTATGATCCAATAGTATGCCTGCTGTGAGCTCTTGATGAGAAACTCCTTACGCCACCAGAGCATCTAGCTGTAATACGAGTACTCTATATAGCACGTAAACTAATAGCATGCTACTGGATATCATCTCAG
Organism: Glandirana rugosa; assembly: GCA_018402905.1. NCBI lineage: Eukaryota > Metazoa > Chordata > Amphibia > Anura > Ranidae > Glandirana > Glandirana rugosa. The sequence goes on from BLSH010014789.1 coordinate 291,686, forward strand.
GTGCCTGTTAGTTGCCAATGGATGGAACAGGCCAGTAATATGCTGATAAGAGAAAAACGTACTTAACAAAGGAGGGTACCCAACAAATTCTATAAAATGTGGCAGCCTTGGCTGAATTTGCCAGGTCTGGCACCCTGCCAACTGGTTAGGGATAGGCTCTTACATGGGATCACGTAGGTCACAATCTTACAATAGGAGTGATGAACTCTGGGTAGTAGCATCTGGTGGATTCATGGTCATGCACGTTTGAGTCACAACAATTAAGCCATGTTCTATGGCCTCGGGTTGTTCTTTTGTTTCTTTTCTTTTGGTTCCTTTCTATGCAAAACCATGACACTATATCTATGTCTGTAATGGTTGAATTGACAGCAGTACAATGTATCATAGTGTATCTATCTGCTATACTCATCGTTATGTGATGATTCCTAAATGTACTATACTTTTATAGATGGATACACATGTTCATGTCTTTTCTGAACGGATATTTTATAATCTCTTCTTTCAAAAAAAAATTTCTTGATTAAAAAAAAGTAAAAGAAGTGGGCGCAGTAAGTGAGGGAAGCGTCCCGCAGCTACCAGAATGCCCATCGGACCAATCAAAAGGAAACAAGTTTTAAAGCAGCCAATATTGCTGCAAGATGTCCCACCCAGCTCTATTACAAGGCAGGAATCTCCCCACATATTCCAACCGCACATTGCCACTTACAGATATAGTTAAGGGGCCACAGGCTAATAATTAAAAAGGGGGAAAAAGGGAAGAAAAAACAATCAATATTTATTTCCAGCATTGTAAATGATGGTTAATCCAATTATGGACAAGTAATGATGTGATTTTTTGTATTGGCAGCAGATTGTTGACAGACCACCCTCTTGTAGTCCACTGAGTATATGATTCTGCTCTATTTAATGGCAGGGAGTCATACCATCTACATCCACTGGTGCGATTTGGATATATGCAGTAACAATCGTGAATCCCGTTGTGGATAACAACTGGGGGTGGATTGACTCTTCAGGGGCTCTTCGCCTGACCAAGATGGTGGAGTTGAGGTGGTGGTAAACGGGTTTCGGGGGTGTCCCCCTTTTTGGACCCCCCTTGTTTTTCCCCTTTTCTGTAGTTATGCCTAGCTTAACATGATATGTTTTCTTAAACCAAAGTAATATGAATATATTTGTAGTCTAAAGTATACAACAATAAAATGCAGTAGTGAATACATAGGATATAGTAAACACATAAGTAGCATATAACAAGCCATATACACAATTGGGTAAACTTATAACATTCTTAAAAGGCAATCCTCCATAAGGTAAAATCCTTAAGCCACAAGTTGGATCTGATGGTAAACGTATAGCATCTATCATAAGCCCGACATGTTTCATGGCAATAATGCCACTCTTCAGGGCCGGATGCAAAATTAATTTAAATTCGATCCACCTTGAGGCTGAAGGATTTTACCTTATGGAGGATTACCTTTTAAGAATGTTATAAGTTTACCCAATCATGTATATGGCTTGTTATATGTGATTTATGTGCTTACTATATCCTATGCATTCACTGCTGCATTTTATTGTTGTACACTTTAGACAGTAAATATATTCATATTACTTTGTTACTTTGGTTTAAGTTTCATCATGCACACCTCACTCAAAGTCCCAACTCTTCTTTGTATGTACCTACAATAGGGATGGAGATGCATACATTCATGTGTGTCTCATTTAAAGTTCCAAAAGAAACTCTTGCCGTAGCATGATATGGTTAAACTGCTGGAAATAAATATTGATTGTTCTTTCTTCCCTTTTTCCCCCTTTTAATTATTAGCCTGTGGCCCCTTAACTATATTTGTAAGTGGCGATGTGCAGTTGGCGTATGTGGGGAGATTCCTGCCTTGTAATAGAGCTGTGTGGGGCCTCCTACAGCAATATTGGCTGCTTTAAAACTTGTTTCCTTTTGGTTTGTCCACTGGGCATTCTGGTACCTATGGGATGCTTCCCACACTTACTACACATGTGCCCACTTTCACTTTAAGGTTCAGCTCCTTTTATAGCCACTGGAGGGAGTCTGAGGTCTCTCAGTGATGGCTTAGGGAAAAAATTGGACCATTACACTCATAGAGGGCTCTTTCCCTCCCTGAATGGGCGGTGTATGCTGGTAATATGATGAGCTGAGACTAGGCAGGACACAGATAATTAGGACGCCGTTGGCTTAGCACCAGAACGGCTTTATATGCACAAATACCACTCAGCAGTCTGTATGATAACTGCGATGATATAGGGGCTTGATGCAATACTGGTAAGTTTCTTTTTTTCTGTGGTGTTTAGCCTGTCATAATTGGGATCTGCAGGATGGTTGGTTTACTAACCATAATAAGAAGGATTTAGGTTGATATATTTATGGCTTATCTGTTGCATACCATCCCTAGGCTCCTTGCTGCAGTGGATGTCCTCACCTATTGGAAAGATATATAGCGTGGATATGGAGATGATGATGTACACTGGCTAGACCTTATCACATTGGTAGGCACATAGCTATATTTTAAATGCATACCCGTGGGGAAATCATTTTCCTATTTGGAGGACTGATATGAAATATATATACTTTATTATCCTTAGATGACACACATCCTGTCCCTATGATATCTTATACATGGGAGTATTATGTCACCTAGTGAATTATTATGAGGGAGTATCCGGGTATGCTATTTATCTTTTTTATTGTTTAGGCTAATGTGCCTGTCTGATATAAATGGGATGGTGGTATAGCACATGTCTGACCATTATATTGCTTAAATTGTAGGTTGTGGAATACAGTATAGCATTGATGTACTGGTTACCCTTTAGGAGCCATTCCCTTCCCCATTGAACTAACTAGGTAAATTATTAGCAACGAGCTTTATTTCCACCCAGTATACTCACCAATTAGGAATCCCTACCCATTTCTTTTTTTCTTCTCCATTATTAGGCTTTGAGATATATAACCACTGTATGTGACTAGTCATTACTGCATAACAAGTCACACCTTTGGAGTGGATGGTTTGTTGTTCTAGCTCTCCTGTATGTAAGTGGTTACCTTTTAAACCCTGGAGGCCGTGGGGTGGTCGAGTGTTGTCATATAACAAATGTATTGCCAAACTGCGCTAACAGTAATTACATATTTTCTTTTTTCTATTCACCAATAGTTGAGCTTACTGCTCTATGTTTTATTAGTAATGTTATATATGTTTTAATTTATTGTAATAAAATATTTGTTTTTATATATACATTTGCCATCCTTTATGATACCGCTATAGTCCGCTCATAGTTTCTTCTAAATTTCCATAAGTCTAATCTGGAAGAGGTATCAACCACTAGCCTACAACCTAGCTCTTTTTATATAAAACGGAATTGGTCATTAGAAGCACATATGTTTTATTAAAAATATGCATAGACACTGCTGGTCATTTAATAAGAGAATAGGTCATGTGCACTTTTCAAGGTAATGTTCACTTTGGATGTGAATTTTTACTTAGCTTAGTGAATGTGTTGGGAAAACTGGATTTTTGCTTGCACAGTACTGGATAATTGAAGTCAGCATAGCTTCACCTCATTTACTAAACAAAATATTGTTGTGAAATAGATAAAAAGTGAGTAAAAGGAGAGTAATAACTCACACATCTGTTAACGTTGCAGGAGACCATTAATATGGTGTAGTGCAGGTAAAAACATAAATAGTAGTACAAGTATGAAAAGTAAAAACAGAGTAACTTCAAAATGTGGCCACATTTATTTATTTATTTTTTTCAGGTACTAATATAGCGCTGTCAATTTACATAGCACTTTACATATACATTGTACATTCACATCAGTCCCTACCCTCAAGGAGCTTACAATCTAACCCCTAATCCCTAACTCACATTCATACATACACATAGTAGGGCCACTTTTAGAGAGGATCCAATTAACCTAGCAGTTTGGAGTGTAGGAGGAAACCCACGCAGGCACAGGGAGAACATGCAAACTCCAGGCAGGTAGTGCCGTGGTTGAGATTCGAACCAGTGACCCTTTTGCTGCCAGGCGAAAGAGCTATACACTACACCACTGTGCTGCCCACGCATTAAAATAAAATGAAAAAGGATCAACAATGGTTGACCAAAAAAAAACCTAGTATACAAATATACAGTACATGAAATAAATAAAAGATAAGAAAGAGTGAGTATTAATATTTATAGTACCATTCTTAGTGCAACATCCATGATAATGAACCTACATTCCTATATTTCATCTCCCATAACTGAAAATGATGGTACTACAACACACCTCTTAAAAAAGGGAATAAAAAAGTATATGGTAGGCTAGTAAAAAAAATAATAGACTGTTCATATGATTGAAATGTGGGATGAGGTACTCTTTGTCTGGACTGGAAGATAAAGGTGCTCAGCGGCAGACAAGTGTGCAAACTGGGTAGTGACATGGGAGCCAGCTTTAACCAGCATCTGAGTTTCGGCAGACTCTGTTAGTTTCCATATAATTATGTGCTCCAGACCACACATGCATGGTATGGCGCGGCTTTTAGTCTGTGTGTTCCAGCAGATTTTAGGATTTCTGAGTTTTGTATGATGGCTAGATATATTGAACAAACAACTTGTACAAGGTGAAAATAATATAGTAAAAATGAGGATAAAATTGAAAGGCACATATTAGAAAAAAAGATAAGCACATCTTTAAAAAAGTATAGTAAATAAGGAGAGAGCAACATTTTGAATGAACTCAGCTCAATATGTAGGGTATATTTTTGGATACTTTTTTTTAAAATTTCAAATATTTTTATTAGGTAATAAATCAGGTTATACAAAAAAAAATAGAATACTCACAACAGGTAGAAGCCTTCAAGTGTAAACAATATCATTGGTTCTGATTATTAATGAACTTAGAGCACTTTCACACTTGTTGTAGCGGCGCTTTAGCGATGTTTAAGCGGCTTTTTGGCCGCTAGCAGGGCACTTTTAACCCAAAAAAAGGATTAAAAACGTCCATGTTGTGGTGTTTCCAAAGTGCTTTCCAGGTGCTTCAGAAACGCTGCCCATTCATTGCTATAGGCAGCAGCATTTTGGGAACGCTATATACATCACTCCCAACCTGCCCCAAAGTTGCTGCTTGCAGGACTTTTCCGAACATCCAGCAAGCGCACCGTGTATGAAAGCACCAATTGCAATGAATAGGAGGCAGTTTTTAGCCACTTTACAGGCACTATTTCTAGCACTAAAACGACTGAAACTTCCTCAGTGTGAAAGGGGTCTTATCAACCCCATTTACCCCAATGGGAACTAACTGTAAACAGGGTGTCTAGGAGAAGGTGGCAAATTACAAAATATTTGTTAAGAAGGAAGCAGATACAATAATTGTATGAAGCTATTGACCTACTATAACATTTCTCAATAGTAGATGAAGAGATTGCAGTTATTTAAGAGTGGAGATACTTTTCTTTAAATGTAGAGGATTTGGGGTGGGTAATCCATATATGCCATTATTTAATTTTTTGGGGGTTTTTGTGGATACTTTAAAATATCTCTGCCTGCGACACATCCTCAACAAAATTTGGTGGATTGACAAGAGTATACAGAAGGGTATCTCCTATTTCTGCAAACTACTCCTTCATCTGATCCCCCAAGATAAGGCTCCCTTGATGCTCTACTGTGAAAAACCTGCTCCAATTCTCAATTTCCTGCAACCAATGGAATATGCATCTCCCACTGGGAATCAGTTCAGAAAATTCTCAACAGGTGGTATAACACTCCTGACAGCTCGCCTGATTGCTCGTGCAGTTGTGGCAATTGATCTATAGTGGTGGTTCTGCCCCATGTTTATATGGTCCTGCCCCATGCCCATATGGTGGTTCTGCCACAGTCATTTCAAGTTCTTGAAAGACATTATACTTTTGATAACAACACTCACTCAGACCCAGCTAGCTTTCTCCCCACAACTTGCTGGCTGTATTGGGAGTTGACATGGAGGACTGACCTCTCCAATATCATTCTCTCCTGATGCACAGCCTCATTTATATGAGATTATCATTGCTAGAAAATGGAAAAGTACATTTTCTCCATCGTTTCAAGACACCCTAAAGATTCTCAACCAACACTACCTTACTAAATTGACTTTCGCCACAGTTCAGCTTCAGCTCACAAAATTCAAAAAATACCAGGAACTTTAGATTCAAGGATTCAAGATAACAGAAGCGCCTCTCTGTCATGATTTTGCTTCACTATTTTACTATACAGTCTTGGCCGAAATTGTTGGCACCCCAGAAATTTTTCCAGAAAATCAAGTATTTCTCACAGAAAAGTTTATTCCCTTTGTGTGTATTGGAACAAAACAAAAAAGGGAGGAAAAAAAGCAAATTGGACATAATGTCACACAAAACTCCAAAAATGGGCTAGACAAAATTATTGGCACCCTTAACTTAACCACTTCAATACTATGCACTTAGAACACTTTACTACCAGACCAATTTTCAGTTTTCAGTGCTGTTGCGCTTTGAATGAGAATTGCGCAGTCGTGCGACGCTGCACCCAAACTGATTTTTTATCATTTTGTTCCCACAAATAGAACTTTCTTTTGGTGGTATTTGATCACTCCTGTGGTTTTTATTTTTTGCGCTACAAATAAAAAAAGACTGAAAATTTTGAAAAAAAAAAAATTCTCTATTTTTGTCACAAAACTTTGTAAATAAGTAAATTTTCTCCATCACTGGTGGGCACTGATGAGGCTACACTGACGGACACTGATGTGGCAGTACTAATTGGCACTGATGAGGTGGCACTGATGAGGTGGCACTGATGATGAGGCACTTATATGCAGCGATGATGAGCACTGTTAGGCAGCACTAATAAGCAGCACTGATGGGTACTGAGAGGTGGCACTGATATACAGCACTAAGCGGCACTGATGGGCACTAATAGACAGCACTGATTGACACTCATAGGCGGCACTGGGCACTGATAGGTGGCACTGATGGGCACTGATAGGTGGGCACTGGTAGGTGGCAATGGTGGGTACTGATGTGTGGCACTGGTTTGCATTGATAGGGGCACTGGTGGGCATTGATAGGGGCACTGGTGGGCACTGGTGGGCATATACATTGATAGGGGGCTCATTCCCTGGTGGTCTAGGGTGGCATCTGAAGGTGGCACTGAGTGAAGGTGGACCTGAGCACTTAGTCACTTACCTGGTGGTCTAGGGGGTCTCCCTGGTGGTCCCTGGTCGGCTCCCTGGTGGTCCCTGGTCGGCTCCCTGGTGGTCCTGGGTGGGCACATCAATGGTGGTCCCTGGGCAGGCTCCCTGGTGGTCTAGGGTGGTGATCCGAGGGAGGGCTGTGCTGATAAATCATCAGCACAAACCCTCCCTGTCAGGGATGCAGCCGATCGGCTCTCCCCTCATCAGGTCTGCAGACCTGAGTACCGGAAAGCCGATAAACGGCTTTACTGTATTACACTGTGACCAGCCGTGATTGGTCACGGCTGGTCACATGGTAAAGTGCTTCGGATCGACCCCCCACACCACCGATCGCCACGATGCGCGCCCCCCCCCCCCGGGCGCGCAGCGGCTTGTTATCCTGAGGACGTCATATGACGTCCAGTCAGGATAACTCAGCCACTTCCCGGCCGTCATTCTGCATACGGCGGTCGGGAAGTGGTTAATGTTTGGTTGCACACTCTTGGGAAATAATAACTGAAATCAGTCGCTTCCTATATCCATCAATAAGCTTCTTACACTTCTCATATGGAATTTTGGACTACTCTTCCTTTGCAAACTGCTCCAGGTCTCTCTTATTGAAAGGGCGCCTTTTCCCAACAGCAATTTTAAGATCTCTCCACAGGTGTTCAATGGGATTTAGATCTGGACTCATTGCTGGCCACTTCAGAACTCTCCAGCACTTTGTTGCCATCCATTTCTGGGTGTTTTTTGACATATGTTTGGGGTCATTGTCCTGCTGGAAGTCCCAAGATCTCGGACACAAACCCAGCTTTCTGACACTGGGCTCTACAGTGCGACCCAAAATCCTTTGGTAATCCTCAGATTTCATGATGCCTTGCACACATTCAAGGCACCCAGTGCCAGAGGCAGCAAAACAACCCCAAAACATCATTGAACCTCCACCATATTTCACTGTATCTATCAAAGGACAAGAATACCCCCTATGTGGTATTGTAATAGGCAGCAAAACACCACAAACTTAGTCTTAAAGTCTTGATTTATTATGTCACTTTTTTAAAAAGATGAGACAAATACATAAAAATATGGTATATACATACAGATAATTACACAAATGTTGGTCAAAAATGTATCTAAGAGCAAATCATACAGTCCACCACAGATGTTTCTGTGGGAGTGGGCATACATAACTTTCATAAAGAAGAAAAAAATCCGTTGTCCGAAGATGAAAAGAGAGAGATGGAATTCGGTGCCCAACGTTCAACGTTTCGGGTCCGGTTAGGGCCCTTCATCAGGGGGAATACCAACGGAGCAAAGAGTATATTGCTAATTTTTAGTATTTTTGTAGTGCATTTCTGGTGGAGAGAAAAAGGAACAAAAAAACAAAAGGAAAAACAGGTAACAATGATACATGAATATTCTAAAAGGATCGCTACGCACTTTTTTACTAATGTATTCATTATATAAAATATATATGTGGGAAAGAAAGGAAAACTCACCAACTGCATGTATCCATTGAGGGACCAAGTCCCATTGCCGGGTAAAAGCAGTGTAAAATGTTACTCAAAATAAATAATGCCCCAGAGGATTGCGTCAATGGTGTGTGAATGTCACGTTTAAAAATTTGGTCCTGTATGTGAAAAAAAAAAAATAGGGAAAATGAGAAAAATAGAAAAAAGAGGGCAAAGGGAAAAAGGAGGGAGAAAGAAAAATGGCATGGAGGATAGCAACACCTAAAGGGTTTATTTTCAGGTATCCATGCTTACTCCTTAGATGTACTGTAGGGAGACCATACCATACAGCTCCATCCTCCTGGTGGCCGTTGCCGTCTCTCCGTCCTCTCTCGGCTGTGCTGTGTGTCCCCGCCCCCTCTCCCTCACTTTGTCTCCTATCATAGGCAATGCTGGGAGGAGGTTTCTGTAATCGGATCGTAAGATCACAGCTCCGCCTCTAATGACGTCACACACATGCGCCCCACGATTGCGTCCAGTGCCATATTTATTCTTCCAGAGCGATGCGGATGCCGCATACCGCCCGGAGGAGTGATATAGACCACCACGAGGTAGGCTCATACAGGACACAGCTCTATATATGAAATGTGGTGCTGCCTCTCGTTTTTACTATTTTACATTTGGAGGTATCTGTTTCTCCCTTCCCCTTCTTCCTTTTTTATCTTGATGTGCTTTGTAACTTTCCAACCTGAAAGCTCTTCCATTGAGGGGGCCGTTCCCTGTTGTTTGTTATTTGACATCTTTGCACCCTATGTTTTTCCCTCACACTGCGAGGTCTTGAAAACTTGTATAGCTCTCCCCTAACCCACAAACTACTTTGCCTTTCTACAGGCCCTGGATAGATGTATTTACATCTCCGTGCTCCCCTATAGAACTGGTGGCAGATCCCCCCGGTTCTACGTGTTTGGTCTCCCAACACTACATCTAAGGAGGAAGTGTGGATACCTGAAAATAAACTTTTAGGGTGAGCGTGTCAACACCTAAGACCCTTTAGGTGTTGCTATCCTCCATGCCATTTTTTTCTCCCTCCTTTTTCCCTTTGCCCTCTTTTTTCTATTTTTCTCATTTTCCTTTTTTTTTTTCACATACAGGACCAAATTTTTATACTTGACATTCGCACACCATTGACGCAATCCTCTGGGGCATTATTTAATTTGGGTAACATTTTACACTGCTTTTACAGCAGTATACCCGGCAATGGGACTTGGTCCCTCAATGGATACATGCAGTTGGTGAGCTTTTCTTTCTTTCCCACATATATATTTTATATAATGAATACATTAGTAAAAAAGTGTGTGGCGATCCTTTTAGAATATTCATACCTGTATCAGTGTTACCTGCTTTTCCTTTTTGTTTTTTTGTTTTTTTCCTTTTTCTCTCCACCAGAGATGCACTACAAAAATACTAAAAATTAGCAATATACTCTTTGCTCTGTTGGTATTCCCCCTGATGAAGGGTCCTAACCTGACCCGAAACGTTGAACGTTGGGCACCGAATTCCATCTCTCTCTTTTTATCTTGGGACAACTGATTTTTTTCTTCTTTATGAAAGGAGTGTATGCCCACTCCCACAGGAACATCTGTGGTGGACTGTATGATTTGCTCTTAGATACATTTTTGACCAACATTTGTGGAATTGTCTGTATGTATATACCATATTTTTATGTATTTGTCTCATCTTTTTAAAAAAAAGTGACATAATAAATCAAGACTTTTAGACTAAGTTTGTGGTGTTTTGCTGCCTATTACAGTCCCACATAGGGGGTATTCTTGTCCTTTGATTGATATATACAGGGATGAGGCAGCCACCACAAAGGCCTCACTGAATGTGGAATTCTTTCTAATATTTCACTGTAGGTACTGTGTTCTTTTCTTTGTAGGCCTCATTCCGTTTTCCATAAACAGTAGAATGATGTGATTTACCAAAAAGCTCTATCTTGGTCTCATCTGTCCACAAGACATTTTCCCAGAAGGATTTTGGCTAACTCAAGTACATTTTGGCAAACTGTAATCTTGCTTTTTTATGTCTCTGTGTCAGCAGTGGGGTCCTCCTGGGTCTCCTGCCATAGCGTTTCATTTAATTTAAATGTCGATGGATAGTTTGCGCTGACACTGATGCTCCCCGAGCCTGCAGGACAGCTTGAATTTCTTTGGAACTTGTTTGGGGCTGCTTATCCACCATCCGGACTATCCTGCGTTGCAACCTTTCATCAATTTTTCTCTTCCGTCCACGCCCAGAGAGATTAGCTACAGTGCTATGGGTTGCAAACTTCTTGATAATGTTGCGCACTGTGGACAAAGGCAAATCTAGATCTCTGGAGTTGGACTTGTAACCTTGAGATTGTTGATATTTTTCCACAATTTTGGTTCTCAAGTCCTCAGACAGTTCTCTCCTCCTCTTTCTGTTGTCCATTCTTAGTGTGGCACACACAGACACACAATGCAAAGACTAAGTGAACTTCTCTTATTTTTATCAGCTTTCAGGTGTGATTTTTATATTGCCCACGCCTGTTACTTATCCTAGGTGAGTTTAAAGGAGCATCACATGCTTGAAACAATCTTATTTATCCAATTTTGAAAGGGTGCCAATAATTTTGTCCAGCCCATTTTTGGAGTTTTGTGTGACATTATGTCCAATTTGCTTTTTTTCCTCCCTTTTTTTGTTTTGTTCCAATACAAACAAAGGGAATAAACGCGTGTATAGCAAAACATGTGTTACTGCAATACTTTTCTGTGAGAAATACTTGATTTTTTGGAAAAAATTCTGGGGTGCCAACAATTTCGGCCATGACTGTACACAGTTTAAATCATATCTCTCACTTCTTTTCTCCCTACAAATATCATCACTTGATGACCTTATCCATATGTCCTTGTAACCTGCCTTATTGTTGTTTTAAACTGCATCATCTTTGTTGAACATGTTTTTTCTTAATAAACGTATACATTTTACACTGTCTGGCACTGTCCCAGGTGGAATCCCTCAGAAGCTTTCCAAGAGGTTTTTAGGAACCCCTTGGTCTACTACAGTCATAACGAATCCCCTTTTACAGTTAAAGGCTTGCTTTGTTCACCTAATCGCACTTCTTTTACTATATCTGTAGTATGGTGTATACTTTGGAAATGACCTACCTACTATCTTTTATGAGATATTTATTCTACTTTTTTTGTTTACTGTTATAATATTTTAAATGAAAAAAAATTTAATGTGATAAAAGAAAACATCTAAAAAATTCTAACTAAGGTTCCGTTCACACTTGTGCGAGTTGTCATGCAACTTTGGACGCATAAAGTCACATGGCAAGTTGCAGCACATTGATTTCAATGGAACCTATTCAAATGTGGGTGACTTAAAGTCGCAGCAACTTTGAAAAGGTTCCTGCATTGCTTTGGTCCAACTTTGATGCAATTTGAGTGCCAGAGAGCGTAAAAGTTGCGGAAAAGTTGCATTAAAGTCGCACTCAAAATTGCGGGACCTTGGAGTCGCACAAGTGTGAACGGAGTCTTACTGGTACCATCACAAAGAACTCTACATAACTCTTCAACATTAAATACTCCAAATAATGTCTAAAACCCTCAAAATTTGGTTTTCTTACAAACCTCCCCAGACATTGAAGTTGATTTAATTATTTCAAATATTCTACCTGAACCCACCATATTAATGGCTCATATTACTGGTTCTAAAACCCTCCAAAAATATTTCATGAGACAAAAAACAATGTATTTAAACCAATTAATATGACTACTAAACTACCCACATCTTCATCCAGTATTCTGTGTCCTGGCCCCTTCCCTTTTAGAACTTCCAAAGAACCTCACAAACTCTCCTACAATATATCAAATGATTCCCAGCCCTAGCATAACCAGTAAAACTTTTCTCAAACCCAAACCAAGAAAAGAGCTGATTAGGAAAAGAAGAACTAGAAAAATAGGAAGGAAGAGAAACATAAATATTAACAGAGCAAGAACAAAAAATCCAACATCTTTAACTTATCTAAACAACCACCAAATGACGCTAAGACAAACTTCAACAAAAAAAAACTATTCTTTTACCCTTCAGAAAAATCTAATATTTGATTTATTTATTGATTTAAACCAATTTATAAGAAAATTCTGAAAAGGCATTTTGCTATATAGGAAATAAATACAAATAAAAAAAAAAATCCATAAACACAACAAAATTCTACCCATTGTTACAGAAGAACACAATGCATAAACCACAGTACTCTTTTTGGAGAGAGATAAAAAATAAATATTGATGAATTCCTTTGTTAAAGGAATAAAGCATTTCCACAATATTAAGGCTGCTCTCACACTGCCATGCTTCTAACACAAGCTGTGCATTTTAAAAAACGCTGAATGGTCAAACATTCCCATAAACACACTCCTAAACCTTGTGGACAACCTTCCCAGAAGAGTTGGAGCTTTTATAGCTACAAAGGGTAGGCCAACTCAATACTGAACCCTACAGAGTAAGACCGGGATGCCATTAAAGTTCATGTGTGTGTAAGGGCAGATGTCACAATACTTTTGGTAATGTAGTGTACATACTCATCTGTATATATTACTTTCATAGATAATTCACAAGAAATTATTTCCTACCCTATATGTTTTTATCTTTGTTCTCAGATTATACATTCATGCAAACTTTGTCTATATGTGTGTGCACCAGTTTTTGTTTGATATAACACAGACATACTGAAGCACACTGGAGTGCACAACCTGACAGGTATATCATACTGTGCATGCAAGTTCTGGGGCATATACAGCAATTATCCCAGTTGTTGTTAAAAGCTGACTCCCGTATCATTACCCAGTTTGCACATTTGTCTGCCCCTGAGCATCCTTATGTTTCCAGTCTGCACAGTGAGTACCTCTTCCCTCATTTCAACCATACGAACAGTCTCTTATTTTTTACTGGCCTATCATATACTTTTTTGTTCACTTTTATTAGGAGGTATACATATATGATTCATGTTACCATTAAACTATGTTAAAGTACCATCATTTTAACAAATGGAAGATGGAATATTCAAATATAGGCTCATATCATGGATTTTGCACTAATATTGGTACCAAAAAAATACATATACATTTGTTCTCACTGTTTTTCTTTCAAGTTAATTCATATACTGTACATTTTTGTACAACATTCTTTGGATTCACCTTTGATGATCCTTTTTCTGATTATTTTTCTAATTATTTTATTGTGGTCATAAAATCGTACAATTTCTCTATTCTTACTCATGTTTGTACTACTTTTTATGTTTTTACTGTAGAACTTGCACTACGCCATACATTCAAAGAAATGTTAGCTAGCCACAAAACTTGTTATTGAAAAAAATCTACCCAGTATTCTTCCAATAGTCCAATACTCTCATCCATTACCATTTTGGGATGCTTCTGTCATTCACCTGCTTTTTTTACCAATACTCTATTAGTAAATAAACCACATTGAAATTAAAAGGCAGGGTGACAGGGAATCAGATGGGTTGTATACTGATAGCAGGGCTGGCCCAAGACATTGTGCTATCTGGGTCCAAGAACAAAATGCTGCCCCCCCACCAACCCACCCCCCCCCCAAAAAAATCACGCCCTCCAAAAGACCCCTCATCCATTATTTTATATCATGATAATTCAAACTAAAATTTTTTTTTTCAGGAAGTCATATTTACATGCAACAGCACCTTGTCTATATGCAAAATTATATGACATAACATTATGTTCAATTCCATGGGGTAGGCTAGGGCAGTATAGGGGCAGGCTAGGGCAGTATAGGGGCATGCTAGGGCAGTATATAGACAGGCTAGGGTAGTATAGGGGCAGGCTAGGGTAGTATATAGACAGGCTAGGGTAGTATAGGGCAGGCTAGGGTAGTATAGGGGCAGGCTAGGGTAGTATAGGGGCAGGATGGGTAGTATATAGACAGGTTAGGATAGTATATAGACAGGTTAGGGTAGTGTAGCGCCCTCCTAGTTTGGGTACTAGTGAGTGTATATAGTTTTTGGCTTTCTCTGCTTAACAGGAGAGCTGACAGGTAAATTTATATGCTATCTGCTGTTAAAGCAATTTTTACCTAACACACTTATACGCTTAATGATAAAATAAGTGATTACAAGTTTTCGCTATATAAAAATCAACTTATGCTGTGGCGGTTATTACGAATAAAATCAATAATCAATGACACCTTTGCTAAAGAAAAATAAAGATCTCGTTTATTTTTACAGAAAAGAAGCTAGTCACTAATTAAATATAACCAAACCTGTGGTAAATGTTACAATCTTAAAAGCATCAAAATTATTTCTAAAATACAAAGTGAGGATTACAAAACGAAAATAGTTGTTCCATGTAAAAACAGAAGGTTGCTAAGGAAAGAAAGTAAAGAGAAAAAGAAAAGAGCGGGAAAATGGTGATATGGACACAGGGAATCTTACGTCACCATGGTAGGCAGCCAAACAGAGAGCCAGAGCAAAGCCACTAGGCTTACTTTTATACCCCCTCTCTGCCCAACCCCCTGTAAGTAAAACATGTTTGGTAACATTAACACTCTCAGAGGCCATTTTACCCCCACCCCAAGTGATTCCCTCCAGGCAAGGGACTGGCCTTTTCACAGTTATACACCAGGTAGTATAGTGGACAATATAAGCAGAGCTTTGCAGATACTAACTCTAGATAAAATACCAGAGCTGTTTTATGATGTCAGATGTTCACAGAATGTCCAGGCAGTATTCTGACATACATTTTTAAACCATATTGTATGCCCATTTATTAATGCTGATGATTATTGAAGGTAAAAACCATAGGCCTCACATTTCCACATCAGTTCCCCCTGAAGTTCATTCTTGAACTTATGTCCTCCCTCAAAGATTCTGCACCCACCCACAACCGCTCGGAAGGCCCAACCACCCAACCACCACCACTGCGGCCTCCTCTTCTTATTTTGAGCACGACGGGACACATCAAGGTAGACTTGAGACTACAAAGAAATCCTGGTGCCTTTTAGACTTCACATCCAGACCATGAGTACCTGTGCTGCGATGTTTCCACGCCCCTCTGCCTTGGAAGAGCGGAACTCCAACATCGATGACAGGATCCTGGCATATCTAGTCCTGTAGCTTTAGGTATGCTGTGTAATGATTGCATAGATTGGATCAGACCGCGAGACGGCACTTTTCAGCATGGTGATGGAAAGTTCAGAATAGTCTAGTCGTTGCACCTTTGTCTCAAGATATGGCTTGGTTTGTTGCAGTATCTTCTTCAGGTAGTAGTAGGGTGGGCCTCCGTACAGCAGTGCATGAATACAAAAAGAAAAAAGGAGTGTCAGTGTACAGTTACTGGAGGAATTCCCGACAGGAGCAGCTCTTTGGCCATTAATAAAACTGTATATGGGTAAAGTGGGATCCCCACAGGGTACAGAGTCTGAGAGACGGCCAATATCTACTAGGGCCCCTGAAGGTGGGGATAGTCGACACTGCAGACCAGTCCCCTGGGTTGACCACACTTGCCAACGGGGCTCAGGTTAAAGCAGTAGGCAGACTGGGGGATGTATAATTACAATAAGACATAAGACCTGGATGTCCAGGGATAATTTTTGTGAAGCATGGTGGTACAATGTTTAAAAAATCATTATAAGGGTGTGGTTCCCCAGCCGACTCGAAACTGAGTTGGGCAGGAACACCAAAACCTCAGGATTTACAAAAAAAATTATAGGGCTGATGTGTTGGTTACATTATCTAAGCACATCTAAAATGGAAAACAAAAGAACAACGTAGGGGGCATAATATTAAACAAAGAAAAGGAAAGAAAGAGAGGTAAGTAATGAAAATGAACAAGAACAGTAAAAATGATAATGAGAAAGAAAGGAAAAAAACGAAATAAAAAGTAAAAAGCCATACAGGTTTAATGCTGCTTCAACCAAGACCATTCATCACACATATTTCACTTTGTGTCAAAGAGCATTGAATCTGTATTCCTAAAAACAAACAGTGAATACACTGCTGCTGTTGCAGCAACAACTTAGCAAAAAAGTAAAAAAAATAAAACAAGAAAAATAAATAAATAAAAGTAGATAACTCCTCTCCCACATTAGTGTTCAAACAGTACATTTGCAGGTCAGGTACACAGATCTTAAAAAGGAGAGAGAAAAAAATGATTAAAAACTTTTAGAATTTAGGTAGACCTGACTGCACTTTATGATTGCAATTGAGAGGCTTGTCCCTAAAACAACAAAAAACTAAAAAATAATAGTTCTAGGGTCCTCTCTTAAATGCACACACTACTCTACATCTGTATCTTAATCGTTACATCAGGACAGCAACAGGGTGGAGTTTACTAAAGCAGTGGCCCTAGGGCGGTACCTGAATACCAACCTGATTAATTTAATTTGATCTTAAGATATCACTCAACTCATCCACTCCACTTAAAGCGGTTGTCTACCCATCGATTTGATAGTGTCAAAAAAAAAAAGAGTTTATATTCCCGACATGCCGGAAATGCTAGCTGTCTCCTTAATTGTGCTCTCAACCAAACTGGCAAACCATCCAATGGGTGGTGTCATAATGGATCACATGTGCAACATCATGGCAGTTGCAGATTAAACAGAGGCTAAGATATCAGCTTCCTTAGCTAAAAACAACAGGAGAGTATACAACCACTTTAAGACATCCTGCTTTCCAGCTTTCTGGTTACCTCCTCCCAGTCTCCACATGAGGACTACTCCAGAACCTCTGGAACTCCTTACCCCAGTATGTCCTGCCAGGCCCTACCCTTTTCACCACTAGGTGATCCCTGAAAACTCATCTATTCAGGGAAGCCTACTCCGCCTCCACCTAAAATTTTACCTCAACCAGCTCCATCCGGTAATTTCCCGCAGCTATTAATTTTGTACCACCACCTCCCATTGATTATGAACTCCTGGAGCAGGGCCGTTCTATTCATGCCCCGCACAAACGGTGGGCACTATCTAAATCCTGTTGCCCCAAGTTAAACTAGCCAACTCTTAACTCCTCCCCAACTCACAACCAAAGTTTCAGTACGTGTAAGGGGGTGTCCGGTTAGATTTAAGGGTAATAGGGATACTCACCGGTGTTCCTACTATATCCATGCCAAGGACAAGGGAAGATGTATAATAGACTCCCCTAGGTAGCATACTGCACTGAGTACAATTTAACTTGATGCTGAATACCGTGCATCACTAGTATGTGATACCAGCACCAGTACCCTGGTCTCAAGTATTTTTAACTTTGTTTAAGACCAGTTGGGACACTACCTTGGCATGCATTAGACATGACCCCTCCCTGTGCCAGCATTTCTGTCACATGATTCTGCCCTTTTCCATGGACATAGCCCAACCCCTTCCTTTCTCCAGCACCCACCAGTAACAATCATCTGAGGTTGTCCAGACTCCAACCATCATAACAAGTTGGGCTCTAGGGTATAACACAGTAGAGTCTGATAGGATAGTACCCAAATTGACTGAGGTATATGCACAATGTTCAGTGCCTGCACTCAGGGATGAGAATAATGCAAGTTGGGTTTTGACAACCACGGAACTGAGTCATCCACCAATTCATAGGACTCATAGCAAACTTGGATACTACCCCTACCTGCCTGTCTTTACGAAGTGGAAATTGTTCCACTGAGAAAGAGGCAATCCCCTCTCCAAGGTCCTGGAACACCTGTCATAGTACCTGGGTGCTGGACAGATCAAGTTGGATTTCCTAACCCTTGTACCGACCTATAGCACCAGATTTCCCAATGTGTTCCTGAGTACTTCCAGCTCCATAACATTTAAGGCACCCAGTGCCCCGCCCCCAGCTCCTCCGGTAGTCTCCATTAAGCCTCTCTTTAACTTGAGTATGGGAAATAATCGACATACCCGGATTGAAAACCACCTTCCCACATGTACCCTTCCTTCTTTCTAAAGGCTGCACACCTTTTAACCTGGTTATCAATCCTGCAATCCAACAACGTTATCCTTCACCCATACAACATAAACTGCCTACACTAATCAAACTGGACTCACATGGATTTCAGGGGCTTAGTGCAGCACCAGGGCACTGTTCTTGCGGGCATGCAAGACACAGACTACTAGTTAGGGTACCGGATGAGTCTAGGACAAGAAGGACACCTATGGGTATTAACCAAGGAGAGTATAGCAGGCCCATACATATAAAGAAAGCCAAGACACAGAGTCCATATCTGGACACACACCATGCAACTCCTGTACAATTTCCCTGTACAACTCTCCTCCTCCCTCACCAGAACCACACAGTATGAGGCCAGACCCAAACACTCTCAACCTGTATGCAACCCGGCAGACCCTTGCACTACATATCTGAAGGCAGGGATTGAAACTGAACAACAGATAAAATTACGCAATGAGTGTGCAGCTTAAGAAACTACTGCTATGGGGCACAAACAGCCAATCAGACAAAATATCCCTTGCAGCACTAAGGCTCTGGGATCACTGAACAGTAGGGGGTACAATTCAAACCGATAGATACACATAGATGTTAGTGATAAATACAACAAAGACCCACTAGACGACCAGTAACAAATAGCCACGTCGAAACCAGACAAACCGGAAACTCTAGGAGCCGAGTTGCATGGTGACACGGGGCAGGAAACAGACTGGAAATACACTTGGAGACACCCAGCCTGCTAGAGTAATTAACATACATAAGCCTGAGGCAATGAGCAGAGTTTTGAAAAACAGGACTAGCTGGCTATGTCCTAATTATGACAACAGCAGGGGGGATTAAGCAGTCTTAAAATAGCAGACCCCTAACAGTTACACTATGGAACTAAAAAGTATCAACATGGCTACAGTTCTTTGGGAATAATAAACAGATATGTAACAGATCTATGACAGATCCAATTCCAACTCTGGACATTACCAAAAATGAAACACTTACCACTAAACACAGTAACAATAACAGATATGTATAACATTTCTTAGCCTAATAGAGTGACAATTATTCACTGCTTTGTACACTAACTTTTCATTTAAACTAAAGACCCCATACACACTGTACAATCCCGGCTGTCGGATTTCCCCCAGACTTACCAGAACCATGCAGAGCCATGGCCCGCCTGAGAACACACAAATCAAAACCCTCAAGGCCCGATCTCACATTGCATGGCCCCAGCAAATCCAAAGGAAAAATAACCCACAGGATATTGTACAGTGTGCATCCCGCTTTAGACTGGGGATGACCAATCATATTGTTCCTGGTTATAGGGGATTGCCGACTTTAGCCAGTTGGTTCTGCTAATCACTGGAGCAAAGAAACTCATTCATACCAGAGCTCCACACCTGTTGGACCAGAACATACAACCCATACAAGGTAGACAAAACACTTTCAAGCAGAAGGACCAACTAAATAATAATGATGTAAACCTAGCAGCAACCTCCACCTGTGGAATCAGACAAACCAGGAAAACGAAAAAACAATGTTATATAAAGTTGTCTGTGGAGGCCATGATCTCCTGTTGTTCTGAGAGCCATGAACCCCAATGATCAAATCTAAGGGATGAAACACATAAAATTTAGTAATGATCATTCTATTTTTCTCCTAGAAAAAGATAAACCGATGGTTAGATACTGGCTATAAAAAGAATTAACATACAAAACACACAAACATACATTACATCATATTCCACAAAGTCTCTTATTCATTTTGAACCAGTGCACTTTTCCCCAAATACCAAAAAATTGTGGAGCTCAACGTAATTATTACCATGTGGATTTTGTTGACGGTATACCATTAATTTCCAAAAAAAAATTCACCATGATTAAAAAAATGAGCAGCTCGTAATACCTTTTAGCGACGCCGTTTAGCTACCAATTATAATACCTTACCAAATAAACTCTTCAGAACTTTGTCTCTGAAAAACAAAACACATTCCATTGAATACACAAATTTGCATGTTAATACAGTGCTCTTCACACTCTCACAGGCCTGGCTAGGAAGAAGGGGGGGGGGGTCAGTTTCCAGTGGGCTGTCAGCTGCTGGGACAACAAACAGACAGGTAAATCAGATGACACAACATATGCTCCATGCATTCACACCATACGCACACTCTCACAATCAGATAGCTTGGAGGCAAACTCTAGACACCCCAAATACCAGCCTGTTTTCTATACTGACCTGTACCTCTTTTTAAATCCCTAAAACCTGTTTTGTAGGTTTGACCTTCTTCCAAAGATCCCATTTCATTAGCCCATTCTTGGCCTGTATGGATGCCCTCCTTACCTTAGGATCTTGGAATGGGACCCATGATCTGGGCTTTTCATATTGATTACCCCTAGGCCCCATTGCAAAGCGTGCAGAGTGCACTTCAAAATCATGTCTCTTTGTTCTATAGGGATTTTGCTTCATTACTTTTTCAATGGGACTGGAAAAACAGAATTTAGCTATGTGGCCAAAGAGTCCACATAAATGGCATTTAATCTTATCTAACGTTGTATAACATCTCTTCACAAAAGGTTTTGTTTTAGATGACTGAGGAGGTTCAGTTGCTGATAGTGGGATGGCTTTTCCTGGTTTTATAGTTCTTTCTTGTGACTTACAGAATATAGGGGCAATTTTTAAAGAGCTCTTACCTTCTGTGGATTTATTCCTATTGGTACATAACTTAGGTGTGGAGGATGTCCCACTGATTTCAGAGATACCCAAATCTTCTGCTTTGTCCTCCACCTTATCTGAGAACTGAGCAAGCTGTACCTGGCAGCTGACCAATAATCCCTTCACCTCACTTTCTGCATCCTTCAGTCTTTTTCCAAGCTGCTGAATTTCTTCCTGTAATCTCTGGTTTTCGATTACTACTTTCTGGTGGATAGCATCAGAATTTGCCATAGAAGCTTCTAAAGCACTAACCTTACTTGTTGACATTTCTAGAGCATCTTTTAGGGACATGTTTCGTAACTTCAAATGTTCATACTGCTTTGCCAACCACCTGGATGCAAAGATCAGTAGAGTCCTTCCTGCCCGCTTACGACACCTTTTACCAGTGATATTTATTGTCCCATCCTCTTCCATCAGAGGGACAGAAAGTATCCCTTCTGCTTGGAGGCTTTTCTCGCTTAATGCCAGCATAGCCTTCCCTTGGCTTGCTGCTTGACCTTCCTTTTCCTGTTCCTGTGCCACACCCTCCCCCTGTAATTCACATTTTACTGGGGTATCAAACTTGTTACTTTGTGGCTTTCCCTTATTGTCAGCCACTGAAAGATGACAATTCATATCAGCACTTAAGCACTTTGCTGATATGGACTGGGCACCTGCATTAGGCCCAGGTCCTGACATTTGCTCCATGTCACCCTGTTCATCACTGCCACAACTTTGGGGTTGAGACCATTTCTGATTGTCCCTACCCTCAAGTAGTGCTTGGAATGATTTCTCCTTCAATCCCATAGTCAAAACATTCCCTTCCTCTGCCCTATTCACTGACTCCAGCATCCATATAGCCCAAGCATCTCTTTCCTGTGGCCGCGTCATCTTCTTGTGATGACCAGACCACAGCTGTTCCCATACTTTAGGTTTAAAAGTGCCTCTCTTCGAAAACTTAATTCCAGTCCAACGTTCCCAATCACAAATATATTTTATCATCCAGGGTCCATATTTATCTATCATCTCTTCCCTTAGGGTCAGTTTGTAGGGTTTACCACACCCAGACCCCCTCCTTGAAGTGATTTGATTTCCCATCCTAACGGATTGAACCCTGAACTGATTTCCCAACCTTTAATCGGTTGCCTCAGAGGTAGCTACTCTCTGATCAGTGATGGGATGGCCGGTCCCTCCCCGGCCCCGTTGTTTTTTTTCTTTTCACTACTTGTCAAAACAATACTGTTAATGACTATAGTCTCAAAAAAAACCTGGAGACTTCCCGAACTCGTTAATAGTTCAATCCCCCCCCCCCCCCCGTGGACTTTCTGCAGTATTCTAAGAAAAATACCTAAATTAGGGCTACTCCTGTTATCCCAAGAATGATGAGATCAAACTTGGATAATGAAGAAACTATATAAATGCCTGGAGTACAAAAGGCAGTTACTTGAGGCACAACTATTCACACATGAGCGGTTTACAAGTTGCTTATATGAGAACAGGGTTTTAGCAATATGGTTCCCATCAGCCACCGTTTAGTATACAGGTCTAATTACAATTTCCGGTTATTAATTGCAAGGAGGAAAGATTCATACTCAAGTACATTTAGTGGGATTTAGTCTCTGTTTCCACAAGTGCGACTGGTCATGCGACCTTGGACATAAAGTTGCATTACAAGTCACAGACCATTGATTTCAATAGCTCCTGTTCCAGTCTATGCAACTTAAAGTTGCAGCGAATTGGAAAAGCTACCTGCAGTACTCTGATGCGACTTCCCAATGCGACCTCAACCCAGCGTGTACATTTGGATCAAAGTTGCATTCAAAGTCGCACTAAAGTTGCACTTCACAGTCACTCTCTAAATCATGTGACTTTGGAGATGCACTAGTGGAAACACAGCCCCCATCCCACATGTGCCTTTCAATCACAAATACTGGGCACTTAAACCCCCTTCGTTCCCGGACCAATTTTCAGCTTTCAGCGCTGTTGCAGTTTGAATGACAATTGTGCGGTCATGCGACACTGTACCCATATGAAATTTTTATAATTTTTTCACACAAATAGAGCTTTCTTTTGGTGGTATTTAATCACCCCTGGGTTTTTTATTTTTTGCGCTATAAATTAAAAAAAGACTGAATTTTTCAAAAACAATGCATTTTTCTTTGTTTCTGTTATAAAATTTTGCAAATAAGTAATTTCTCTTCATAAATTTTGACCAAAAATGATACTGCTACATTTCTTTGGTAAAAATAACCCAAGTCGGAGTTTATTTGGTGTTGGTGGACAAACAGATGTGACAGGGACTGTGACAGATGTGACGGGGACATACAGATGTTTTGTGTATGGTGACAGATGTGACGGGGACATACAGATGTTTGGGGACTGTGACAGATGTGACGGGGACATACAGATGTTTTGGGGACTGTGACAGATGTTTTGTGTATGGTGACAGATGTGATGGGGGACATACAGATGTTTTGGGGACTGTTTATGGGGACACTTATGTGTATGGGGACAGGGGTATCAGTGTGCTTGGTGCACTGTGTGGGGGGCGATCTGTGACAGCTTTCTGCATGAAATCCTCATCATGCAGAGAGCTGTCATATTGCTGCAGATTCCCCCCTCCCCCCCCAGACTGAGCTCTCACTGAGCTCGGTGGGGGGAGAACTGTCACAGAGACATTCGTCTCTGTTTACAATGTGACGGCTGTGATTGGACACAGC
>BLSH010014789.1:339080-355464 GCA_018402905.1 Glandirana rugosa
ACACTCTCGCTAGCCCGTCGTTGCCGTAGCGGGCTTGTGAGAGTGGACTGTCCGTCCTCACCCATCTTGAAAAGTTTCCCCCCTCACATATACTAATGTGCCACAAACAGGAAGTTAATATCACTAACCATTCCCATTTTATTAAGGTGTATCCATATAAATGGCCCACACAGTACATCATATGGACCAGCGGGGAGTATTGCACACAATCCGGTGGTTTCAGCCACTGGGATTGTGTGTGAAACTGACAGGCAGACTCCTGCCTGTCAGGTGAGAGTGTTCGGGCGATGCCGTTGCTGCCCGATCGCTCTCACACTTCCCCAGTACCGGCGCCCCCCCCCCCCATGTGCGCACCCTCGCCATGCTTACCAGGCTCCGTTTGCCCATCTGCGGGCCCCAGGACAGTCATGGTGGGTAGCAATAGCTGGAGGGGAAGGAGAAGAGTGGAAACACATCTGCTCTCCTCCCCTTGTTGTTGTGACCCAGAAAGCGATGTTTCTGATGTCACTTCCGGGTGAAGCTCTCTGTGTCCCCGGCTAGCTCAACCGGGAAATAATGTTTTTCAGTGTAATCTGCATTGCAAAACATTTAGTGGAACACAGGGGAGACATGCAGGATCTTTTAGACCCTGCATATCTCAATAAAGAGAACCTGTCACCAAAAAAATTCACATAGGGGACTTTTTGTCCCTTATGTGATGAAAAAAAAAAGTTAAGGTAAAGAAATTAATCTTTTTTTTTTTCAAAAAATAGTTACACCGAAGCAAATAAACCCCCCCCAAATTTTTTTGAGACCCCCCACCCCCACATGTACACATGCACAAATGTAAACGAATGCATCGGGACACCTACTCGTGAAAACGTTGATTGCGATACATATGTTACACATCACCGCACACGCCGGAGTGAGAGCAATAATTATAATACAAGACCTCCTCCGTAACGCTAAACTGATACCTATAGGATGCTTCTGAAGCATTGCCTATAGAAAATATAGGGTACTGAAGTTTGATGCCATTTCATACATGGGGCGCACAAAAATTTAAGGTCTGACATGTTGGGTATCTATTTAATTGGTGCAACCTCATCCTTTATGTTTTATCAAAAATTTGGGCAATTTATTGCGTTTGTCCTAAAGTTCACATAATACATTGCGGTAATATCATGTGACATAGAAAATTGGAACTATCACTATTTTACTCTCTAGGGTGTCTGCTTTCAGAATATATATAATGTTTGGGGTTTTGTGCAACCTTCAGGCCTAAAATGATTTTTTAACCACTTCAATACCAAGCCCTTTCCCACCTAGACCAGTTTTCAGCTTTCAGCCCTGTCACATTTTGAATGACAATTGCGCAGTCATGCGACACTGTACCCAAACAAATTTTTTTTTAATTTTGTTCCCACAAATAGAGCTTTCTTTTGGTGATATTTGATCACCTCTGTGCTACAAATTAAAAAAGAGTGAACATTTTGAAAAAAAAGTCACAAAACTTTGTAAATAAGTACATTTCTCCATCGCTGATGAGGCTACACTCATGGGCACTGATGAGGCAGTACTGATTGGCACTGATGAGGCAGCACTGAAGAGGTGGCACTGATGGGCACTGATGATGAGGCACTTATATGCAGCACTGGTGGGCACTGATAGGCAGCATTGATAAGCAGCACTGATGGGCACTGATAGGTGTCACTGATACTAATGCGCACTGATAAATAGCACGGATGGGCACTCATAGGCAGCACTGATGGGCACTGATAGGTGGCACTGATGGGCACTGATAGGTGGCACTGATATGTGACACTGGCGGGCACTGATGGGTGGCACTGGTGGGCACTGGTGGGCACTGATAAGTGGCATTGGTGGGCACTGGTGGGCGGCAATGACAGATTGTACTGTAAGGTTGTCATTCCCTGGTGGTCCTGGGTGGCATCTGAAGTGGGCACTGAGTGCCATCCATATTGGGCATTGTGCCCCTTACCTGGTGGTCTAGGATGGACTCCCTGGTGGTCCTGGGTGGGCTCTCCCTGGTGGTCCCTGGGCGGGCTCCCTCGTGGTCCTGGGTGGTGATCCTAGGGGGCTGTGCTGATTGTTTAACTCTGCAGATTCAAGTAGAGGAAAAGCCAATAAGCGGCTCTTCCTGTTTACACTGTGATCAGCCGTGATTGGTCACTGCTGATCACATGGTAAAGAGCTTCCGATGGAAGCTCTTTACTGAGATCGGTGATGCGGTGGGTCAGACTGACACACTGCACCACCGATCACCGTGATGCGCACCCCCGCGGGAGTAAAATCGCAGGTTTTCTGGCTAGATGTCATATGACGTCCGGTCAGGATAAATGAACCACCGCCCAGCCATCATTTTGCTATAGGCCGGGTGGGAAGTGGTTAAACGTGTGCAAAAAACTGGTTTTCCCTAGAAGCCATCACAGCCATGCCTACTAATGGCATGGCTGTGATTGGCCAGTGCATCATGTGACCCAGCCTCTATATGAGGCTGGAGTCACAGTGCTGCATGTCACATGCTCTCTGTGTAGTGTAGGGAGAGGATGCTGCCGGTGCTGTGAGGGACAGATTGCAGATAGATAGATAGGTAGAGATTACTACTACTACTGCTTTTAGGGACAGATTGCAGATAAATAGATAGGTAGATATTACTACTGCTTTTAGGGACAGATTGCAGATATCTTCCTGCAATACAGAAAGATCTGACTGGACTAGGTAGAGTCTACTGCTTAGAGGGACAGATTATTGTTCTAAAATCATCTCCTAGTTCTATAGGGTCAGGTTCCTGCTGTTGCTGTAAGGGACATATTATTGTTCTAAAATCATTTTGCAGCTTCTAGCACTTTCCAGGACTCTTTTACAGTCATTTTTGTGCCGAAAAGTTTGGGCCCCCATTGAATTCAATGGGGTTGGGGGTTCGGGGTAAAGTTCGGGTCAAGTTCGGTACCGAACCCGGACTTTTTTCCAAAGTTCGGCCGAACCCATCGAACCCGAACATCCACGGGTTCGCTCAACTCTAGCCATAAGCAGTAAGCTGTCACATTTAGCAGTGGTAGTAAAACCACTACAAAATATTTCACTTCACAATGCCACTGGAGGTTTGCTCAGCCAAACACCCCAACCATTCCTTTGACCATTCGCACAGGATTCTCCAAAGACTGTACACAGTGCTGAAGCCTCCTAATATTATTTTCCCTGCTGGCTGAATGTTCATTTGTGTGAATGATGAGACATTTGCAAAGCTATTTTTTTATATATAAATATACCTCTGATTGTGTGTGTAATGTGTTGTGTTAAATAATGCTGACATCGTAGTGGCACCAAACCTCACAAGAGACCCCTTGAGCTGATTATGCTGAAAAAAAATGTTAAACATTTCAATAATATCAAAGATCTTTATTAATATCATAGATCTCAACTGAGGCACTTGGTGTTTAACTTTTTAACATACTATATAAATATATGCTCATTCCTGACAGTGTACATGGTTATATTCATATTATGTGTGAAGTAAATATTACAAGGGAAACAAATATTTTATATGAAATAATTCAATGTATGGTAATGCAAAACAGAAATCCATATTCATATTATATTTTGCTAATAACAAAACCTTTCTTGTACCACCATGCAAACACATTAATGCACTACGATCAAGAGCCATGAACTAGAAGTGGACAATGTAGGACCGTTACATTAAATGTTGAACAGACGCTGAAATAATAAACTTGAGATTTGTCTAGTTGAATTTTGTATCTTTTTACTGATATCATTAGGTATCTCAAATGTGATTTTTAAGGTGAATTCAGATATTTAACCTATGAACACAACCTTGAGGAATGTATTTGCAATTATACATCTTGACCAAAAGAGAGCTTAACACAGCAAGCCTGAAGCTAACACAGATGTGTACAATGTAATGGCTCTTGAAAATGCCTTCCCATAATCTCTTTCTAGTAATATTGATTTTTATTTTAAAAATGTCTTGCCCTTTTAGTTGCTTTGCCTCAGCTGCTTGTCACTTTTAATATTCACACAACAAAGTTCCATTATGTATATCTAATTCCAATTGGTCAGAACTTTGAGAAAGATTACACTGCTCTGAAGAACAGCCTGGGGGCATGTTCTGCATTTTAACCTTCTGTAGAAAGTAAAATTATGACTTTGAAAGTTATTTGTTTCAAGACATGTAAAACAGTTTATTGCTGCATATGTATCCTAAATAATGCTCTGAAATGTACAAATGAACTGTGACAAAAAATATATAATTTTGACCCAAATTACCATGTCAAAAATATCTATATGCTAGGTATATGGTCTCTTTGATTTAGATAGCTGTATACTTTAAAGGAAAAATGTAGTTGCATTAACCGCTAGTACCATTCTGTAATACCCCTTCATTACCTTTGTAGATGGTAGAGAACCTATTATCCTTAGTTACTCCATCTTGTTTGTGTAAATGTTGCTTTAAGAAGTTTATGCTGACAAAGTTTTTTGTTCCTCTTGACGGGGTTTTGTTCCTCTACACGCCACATTCCTTTCTCTGGCTGGTGTGTGAAGGAACAGACCTTGGGGATAGAACATATTGTCCAGATAAGAAGTTGCTAATGATGTCTCTACATGATAAAGCGTATGAGAAAATATTGATAACTGCTATACAAGACAACTATTCTTTTTTCTATAAGACACGTAATTACATTTCCCCTCCCTTGTATGAAATGTGTATTCCTTTGTTTAAAAGTGTATAAAACCGCCCACCATGCCAGTAAAATTAGAGTCTGTTTTCACCAAACCTCGTGTTCGCTTGTGTTCATTGGGCCTCGGGTGAAGACGGTCTCTCTCTCTTTTGGGCGCCCAAGCTAAAGACAGACTGACAGAGAGATGATAGCCGAGGGTTATCATAGCAGTTCCTAACAACCTTCTTTACAACTATTTTGTTTTCAGCTTCCCAGCTCATAAACTTGCATCATTAAAGGGAGCAGTAAAGCACAGCCACTGTGTAGTCATTCAAAGCAGAAGGCAGAGCCGTGTATACAATCACAAATAGGGTGGCCCTGTGCATGAATACGATTAAAATCTATATGCAAAAATAATAAAACATTAACATGCAATGAAAAGATTATTTAAAATGAACTGGTCTATCTTAAATGTGCAGTATATCTAAAAAGATGTTTGAGCATTGAGACCGTGATAGAAACTGATATACAAATTAGTATGGTTATCCATTCAGGAATTATACATTTTGATAAAATATAAATTGTATATACCGATTTCTATGAACTGGAAACTATTTTAGGGGATATACTGTATGTTTCTATTTGTTAACTTTCATAATGCATGAACTGCAAAAACATTACACAGAACTTTTTTCTCATTTGTTTTATGAACCTTATTACATTTTTTTACATCAAACCCAATGTATTAGTAGGTGCGTAGCACATTATCTCCCTTGAATCTTCTATTACACATTTTACTTAATTTTCACAAGGTATTTTAGTGTAAACTGTGAAAAAAATCTAGAATATTCCCAAGGCTGGATTCACAGCTGGATGCAGATAGCCACTCACCTTGTACAAAGCACTGACAGATGTGATCATGCCTGGAGTGATTACCAGTGGTTAGAGACAGATGATCGCCTAACTGCAGGTAATCGCTTCATGTGCAATTATATCTCAACAGCCTGTACTTTTTTCTACAGGTCGAGTGGCTGCAACTATCAACTTCCATTCAACTGCAGGAATACACTGGATATGTTTCACAGCTGTAAGTAAAATCCCACGTGAATGAGGCCTATGAGTATATTAGCGCAAATGATTTTGACATAATATATTCTGAAATTATTAAATGCGTTGTAAAATTGTCTTTAACCTCAATAAAGAAGGCATGTGGAGTCCTCCAAACACATTGGCTTTTATCATGTGAGTAAATAAATATTGTATTTGGATACTCAACAATCGGAGCAATACTCTATTCTTCTTCTTTGTTGATTTTGTCCAAAGCATTCCTCTTGTTTCATGTATCTGGAGCTGTCTCAAAAGGGCGAGTATACACTCCCTGTTGTAAATCATCAACACTAAAGTGTACCACCCATCTATTTTTTTGTTACTGCTGTCTGTATCCATGCTAGGGAGAGTCACTCTCTATATTTACCCTGGGGACGACTGTCACCGGGAGGCAAACTGAGGGATAATCCAAAACTTTGAGCTGTTACCGGAACAGGAAGGTAAATCTTAAATGGGGAACACCTGTTACATTAACAACTCTCTAAGGGCCGGTTCACACCTGAATGCACCATGTTCGAACACACTGCACTTGCAATCTGCATATGGGTGCCAATATAGTATTAACAGCACCCCAAACGCAGAACGCAAATGCACTGCCACAGCACCATATAATTTGGTATGGCACATTTTTAAAATAATACATGCACTACTTTTTCTTTTTTCTAGTGCGATTTGCAGACCATTCAAATGAATGGGCTGGAAAATCACACCACGTCGGTATGGCATGGGAACATGACATGCATTTTTGTGTGATCCCAGTGTGAACCAGCCCTTGCAAAGATTTTCTGCCCACTTTGGACAAAATTCTTCTTACTTTCTGTTTCTGTGTCTATAGGGCGGAAAGTAAAGAGAAAACTCCCCAATGGGGCACAGAGGACAGAAAAAACTTTAATGTACTGTCTTACTATAAACACACACAAACACTGTACATCTTTTTTTGGTGCAATGCATTATATACACTATATTTTTAAAAGTATTGGGACACCTACCTCTACATGCACATGAACTTTAATGGAATCCCAGTCTTAGTCCGTAGGGTTCAATATTGATTTGCCACCCCCCCCCCCCCCTTTGCAGCTATAACAGCCTCCACTCTTCTGGGAAGGCTGTCCACAAGGTTTAGGAGTGTGTTTCCTGGGGGAATGGTTGACCATTTTTCCAGAAGCGCATTTGTGAGGTCAGGCACTGATTTTGGATGAGAAGACCTGGCTCACAGTCTCTGCTCTAATTCATCCCAAAAGTGTTCTATTGGGTTGAGGTCAGGATGCTATGGGCCTTGCTTTGTACACTGGAGCCTAAGTCATGATGACTTTACCTAATCATGACTCAGTAATGATATTCCCACCCCACACTATAAAAGGTTCCTTCCCACAGATAGAGCAGGGCTCAGTTATAGCTAGTTAGTGTTATTGTGACTGATTGTAGAGTGTTAGTGTAGTGTTAGTGTACTGTCAGTGTAGTGTAAGTGTAGTGTGTCAGCATAGTGTTAGTGTAGTGTTAGTGTAGTAATATTAATTATAATATATATATAACAAAACAATTTAGAGATAAACTAACCAAGCCCTCAACAGATAAATCTCTAATACCTGCGCCTTGTAACGACACTCACTCAAAATGTTGCAACTAGCTGCTACTGTAAAAAGATACAATGTCATAAAACATAAGAACCGCTACAATCACCTCACGCTGGGAACCCGCCTAGCCAGTGCGCGCTGCCGCTGAC
Organism: Glandirana rugosa; assembly: GCA_018402905.1. Classification (NCBI taxonomy): domain Eukaryota; kingdom Metazoa; phylum Chordata; class Amphibia; order Anura; family Ranidae; genus Glandirana; species Glandirana rugosa. The sequence goes on from BLSH010014789.1 coordinate 346,593, forward strand.
TTCCACTAACTGCGCGCACTGGCTAGGCGGGTTCCCAGCATGAGGTGATTGTAGTGGTAGTTGTCTGTGACTTGCTGGCCGGGAGACGGGGCTGTGGTGCCGGGGGATCCGGCTCCAGGTGGCGGCCATTGGAAGTTAAGACTGGTGACCTTATGAGGAAAACAGTGAAGAGGATCAGACATCTAATTGGAGAAGTGCATTAAGAGCACAAAAAGTGTAATGGCCTGTGCAGGAGAGTAGCAGGCAAATACCGTTGGTAAGAGTCCATCTACGGGTGAAGGGAATCACTTTCTTTTACTTATGCACGAGGTGGATTGTTGCTCTCATTCTATAAATTGGCCGATCATTTTATCAGCATTTGATTATGGACTTGTGAATAATTATGTGAAGAATCTCACATTGTGGACTTGTTCTGGGGAGAAGGATACTTTTTTCTATGAGCGCTGCTGCATATGTTAATTTTATTTAGTTTATTCTGAATATTTTGACTTATGTTTTATGACATAATATATATATATATATATATATATATTTGTTTTTCAATCTGTTTCAGCAGCAGTCCCCAATTGTACACAGTTTATAGTGTACCAAGCACCACATTTATTTAATTTTTTTATGTCACTGCGTCTTTTTTTTTAATTATTGTTGTTCCCCTGCCCCCGTTTTTTAAATTGTCAGACGCAGTTTATCTTACTGTGACACTGATGTTCTCCCTTTTTTATATTTTTATTTTTTTTTTTAGTTTTTGAATTTGTGTCAGTGGCAGTCCCCAATTGTACACAGTTTATAGTGCACCAAACACCACATTTCATTAAATAAAGTGCATCCAATCACCCATTTCCTATTATCTAATAAATGTGTGTAATAAGCCCCCCCATCATGTCTGGGATATCAACAAGGAGAGGCAAATGTTTCCATGCCACTATGAGGGGGTTAGCAGCAGCTGTGTTCACAGGCAAAGGTGGATATAGTCCGCGACTCAAGTCGCCTGACAATTCGCCTAGATGTGAACGGGCCGTGAAGTCGCGCCGCATCGCGCCGCCGAAGTGTGAACCGGCCCTTAGAGCAGAGTCCAATCCCTCATTTGCCAAGTATAACTGTGAAGGGTTATGGTGTGAAGACACCACCAACACCCAAGGCCCGATTTTTCCACACATGTTACTTCTATCCAAAGTCTGCGAAAGAGACACCAGACTTTATCTAAAAATAATTGTTAATCTTGGTGTACTATAATTTGGCTTCTTAATACATAAAGCTAACTCACTGTGGTGCAAAACTTTGTTTTTATCATCCAAAGTCTACCAAAGAGACACCAGAATTTATCCAAAAAATCTCTAATCTTGCTCAGTGCACTAAAATGTGGCCCCATCATACAGACTGGCTCCCCAAGCCGTTGTTTAAAAATGAAGAAAGCTTCATTTTTTTTCTTTATATATGTCAGTTTTGTTGCTGCAGGTTTTATACACGGTACAGATGGACCACTTTACAGGCAGCCTAAGGGGACTCCCCAGGCGCTATGTTTAACCACTTGCTGACCACCCTATAGCAGTTTTACTGCTACAGGGCAGCAGCTGTGTGCAGAATCACATATATATATATATATATATATATATATATATACGTGATCCCTCACTTCTGCTTGCAGGGGGCATGCACACACAGCTTCTGCTGTGATTATTCACAGCAGAAACTGATCTGCTGGTGCCGGGTACTTGATGTCTGCCGGCACCCACCGATCTTCGGGCAGAAACACAGAATAGAGCTCTGTCTATGTAAACAAGGCAGAGTTCCGTTCTGGCAGGGGGAAGACATGGATTCTGTGTTCCTGCAAAGCAGGGGCTTAAATCCATCTCTTCCCTTAGTAAAAGCAGCAGACACAGTAAACACAAACACTGGCTAGGCACACAGTTTACACCCTAGATGTTTAAGCCCTTTCCAGCATCATTAGTACAGTAACAGTGTACATTTTTAGCATTGATCACTGTATTAGTATCTCTGGTTCCTGCAAAGTGTCAAAAGTGTAATTTGGTGTCTGATTGTCCACTGCAATATCGCAGTTCCGCTATAAGTCACTGATTGCCGTCAATTACTCGTATAAAAGTATATAAAAATTTTAGTATATATCCCATAGTTTGTAGACGCTATAATGTTCATGTAAACCAATCAATACACGCTTATTGGGATTTTTTACCAAAAATATGTAGCAGAATACATATTGGCCTAAATTTATGAAGAAATGTGATTCCTTACATTTTTTTATTTGATATGATTTATAGCAGAAAGTAAAAAATATTGTTTTTTTTTCAAAATTGCCTGACTTTTTTTGTTTATAGAGAAAAAAATAAAAACGCAGAGGGGATCAAATACCACCAAAAGAAAGCTCTATTTGTGGGGGAAAAATTACATAAATTTTATTTGGGTACAATTTCGCAATTGTTAGTTAAAGTAATGCAGTTCTGTATAGCAAAAAATGGCCTGGTCATGAAGGGGGTAAATCTTCTGGAGGCCAAGTGTTTAAAGAAATTTTTCATTTTTATTGTTACACTTTAAGCATCATTAAAATCACTGCTCATTTAAAAACAATATTTTTTAAAAGTTTTTTTTGCATTGATACATGTCCCCCACGACAGTACCCGGGCCCTCATACCCTTTTATGGCCAATAACTTGCACATAAGCCTTAAAAATAGTAACTTTTGATTTTTTGAGTTCTGGCCCCATAGACTTTAATAGGGTTCTGTTCAGAATGTTTTCCCTGTTCTGGGGTTTCTGTTGTAGAACAGAACCCAGGGGTGTTGTGTCCATTACTGGTCCCCTGTCAGGATTGCCGGTTACCAGCTCTCCTCTCCTCATGCTTTGACAGCGCATGGGGAAAGGAATGCTGATAACCGGTAAGTGTATTTACATTGTGATCAGCTGTGATTGGACACAGCTGATCACATGGAAAAGGGGCACTGTGATTGACCCTTTACCCTGATCTGTGATCAGCTGTGTCTGAAGGATACAGCTATCACAGAGCACACTGGATGCACAGTGCAGCGGGCGTGCGGAGAGTGCGGTTCTGGGAGGACATCAATAGATGCCCACCCAGAAGTGGACAGCCATGCTGTAGCCATCATTCGGCTATAGAGTGGTCGGCAAATGGTTAAATGAATCATCATATCTCCATCAACAGAGTGCTCCAGTCCAACCTTGGGTAACTGTTTTGGTTTTCATCAGAAATAAGCTTGCTCAGGGTCAGTACAAGAGTGCATATTTATGTGGCAGGGGTGTTTGACCTCAGAATACCTCCTTATTCCATAGGCATAAACATGCACAGTTGGCCAATCAAAGTGTGCATATATATGTGACAAGGGTGTCTGGCCTTAGAGCCCCTTCTGCCTCAGTAGGTACTTCACCAGTATGCTTAATCATGTGACAGGAGTTTTGGCCTCAAAATAATTAATGCCTGCAGAGGCATAAACATGCATATTTAATTGATCCATGTGTGCCAATTATGCCAACATGATAATCTTAAAATAAACAAATCTTCTGCAAGTTTTTATTGTCTGACTAAAAATCTAGATACGCTTTCATGTTCATGGTTAGTTTTAAGTCAGCCAAGGACAAAAGATTATAGATCATTGCTGTTTTGTAATGCTATTGTAGCCCTCTTTTGGGGGGCGGTTATGAGAAATGACCCTCCCTAAACAGGAGATCGGGTTAAACCTGTAGGTAAATGACAGACCCAGGACCTTCGCTAAGTGCAAAAGTGGGTTTGATAATAAAATTGGCAGTACCTCCACCCAAGATAGGACCTCTGTGTACAGAGGGGATTCCTTTTCCTGGGAAATTAACCAGTAATCTAATTAAAGTAATTGAAAGCAGAGGAACTACTGCAACAAATCATAAATATATAGATGCATAGCAGTATGACAATAATACAAGCTTTAAATAAGAAAAGGCTAATAATAGTACATACATCCAACAGAGAAACCTCCAAATAAATGTTGCAGCAAAGTTCAGTTGCAAGGGCCCCTGAGGATGATTATGATGCAGCATACATCTGAGGACAAACACTATAGTGATGAGGAAACCCTCCAGCCATTATCCAACTAGCCTGGAACACAGCTTTTCACCTGCAGGAACATGGTGTGGCACTGGAACAAAGGTCAGCCTACCTATTCTGTGCTTAGTAGTTTCTAATCTGACATGCAAATGTACCCCTAACTACCAGAAGTGGTCATCTGGTGCCTAACCTGGCTCTAGCCTATGCTAGTTATCAAGCCCTGAGCCAAAACTAACTATAGAGTCACAGACCAGAAGGAACAGGTTTAACTAGAATAAAAACTGTGTATAACTAAAATAACAGGAGCTGCATATAACCCCTATTGCAACAAACAGGTTCACCTACTTATACACTGGAAGGTGACCACTGCACACATACAGTAGCACAGACATAGCTGTCTGGCACAGTGCATGTGAGATAATACCAATAGGACAGAGATACTCTGTCTGTCATAAGGATACAGATGCCTACTCGAGAAGCTAAGGCCCTCTGCTGTTAAATTATTAGAACACAACAATCCTTGAATAGTCGTCTCCACTTCTGTTCTGGGTAAAAAATATGACTCAGACCACAGAGACGGGACATACTAATACATAATTATATATAACACTGGGAAATTGGCAGCTAATAGTAGAGGGCAGCAGATCTCTACACTACACTATGTTAATGTGAAAATATCTGAAAATAATGTTTTAGTTATCAGAACTTATCTGTACATCCAACTCTTCCTAAGTGTCTATGGTCTACTTTAGGTCTCATTCGTGTACTTACTTTTTTTTAATATGTATTTATAGCCAAAACAAAGTCCTGCCAGGTTACATTCTTTTGGTCTGTGTACCATTTGGAAAATGTACCAAATGTCACAAAGATGCAACAGAAAGTTTGAGGAAATCTCCTATGTTGAGTCCTCCTCTTAGACAGATCCCCTGGAACATATGTGCCCATTGGAAGATTTCCTCTTACCTCTTATTTTGGGGATAACACAAAAATTTTGTATCCCCCCTATGTTTTAGTTACAATGGTCAAAAGTACAAAGAGAATGGTGAATTTCACAAATGGCATTGAAAACAACCCTTCCCCACGTTACTCCAATCTAAAACCTGAAACATTTTTGTCAGACATATGTTTCTGTCTGTGACAGTGTTTGGTAAATTTTCACTTACTTTCCATCACTGTGTTGTTTATGCAGAAAATGAAGGGAGTAGATTTCACTGGGTTGAGAAGCAAGGGTGTAACTACACGGGTTGCAGGGGTCACAATTGCCACTCAGTCCCATGCTCCCGCAGACATTCAGTGGCTGCAGGAGTAAAATGGAGGGGATTGATTCTTCTATATTTCACCCCGCCACACCTCCTATCCAGATACCTCTTTTTTTCTGCTGCCCCTGGGCCACTGTGCTCTCTCCTGGCCTTCCCTTATCCCCCTACAGATCCTCAAGCTTCCCCTCTCCCACCGGCTGCTACAGGGGATGTGTCAGAATAGTGAGCGGGGACAGGACCAGTAAGTATGTCATTTACTGGGCCCTTCCTTTTCTCAATGGACAGAGTCAGTGATCAGTGATGATCACTGACTCTGTCCATCCAGAACTGAAGCACAGTAAACTGTACAGCTCTGTACAGAGCTATTCCTGTCCATTAAAGTGGTTGTCAACTCTGGACAACCACTTTAAACTACAACTAAGCCTATAATAAGGCTTACCTGTAAGTCCCGGGAATATCCCCTAAACTTGCACAGTTTAGGAGACATTCCCTGCATTTGCATGTGCTGACGTCATCGGCACATGTGCACTAAAGAAACTGGCCGCTTGGTGGCATTTCTAGGGAGCCGTGCCGTTACCGAAAGCTCGATGCATACTAGCTCATTATGCATTTCTCTTGCAGGGTTTTATTTTTTATTTTTTTTAAAAAGCTTTGCAACCTCTTTAATTTTGTGCTGCTGAGGCTACAGAGATGGAGATTGAGGGCTGTGTTCCCAATCTCCTTTTTCTTAGGGCTCCTAAAAAAAATTGTAAAAAAAATAAACGAAAATAAAATTGTAAAAATAAATAAATATAATGGTAAAAAAATAAAAAAATAAAAAAACAAAAACTAATGACACCAGTGCAGAACTACCAGGGCCCCAAAGGCCACTCTTTTAACTGGGCCCTGCTGTTCCTCCAGCAGGTTTGGAGGGAAAGGTCCCAGCCGTGGGTCATGGTTTCTTGCACCGGGACCTGTAGGTTCTAGGTATGCCTCTTATGAGAAGGCACATGAAACTGTAAAAGCAATGCTTGAAATGGTAACCCTTCCTCACTCTACTATAAGTGTGTTTTTGCAATGTGCAATTGTGTCAGGGCTGGGCTCAGCCCTCCCTTCTCAGAGCTCAGGTTGCTCAGTAACTTACCTGGTCTTCATTTCCTGCTCGTCAGCTAGCCCTGCTGGCTATTTAAACTGCTAGCATATCTCCTGTGCCTTCACCTGGTCAACATATCCAGATAGTCTCTGCTGTGTTTTCCTGTTAAAGACTTTGCCTGGCTGACTTTCCATTTGGTTCCTGATCCTGTTTGCTGCCTCTGACTACGCTGATTTCTGGATTCCTGTTTTACTGGCTTGTTCCGACTACCCGCTCTGGTTACCGAACCCTGGCTATGTTTTGACTGCGTTTGCACTGTTTGTACAATTTTACCATTTCATTTTTTTTTTTTTTTACTGCACTTCTGCCTCAGTCTGATTCATGGTTCCTGACAGATTGTTTATGAAAAGTATTCATATTTAGAGTTGAGACAACCCGAAGTGTAAAATTCAGGTTTGTACCGAACTTTGGGGTGTCCGTGACCCGGACCCGAACCAGGATATTTGAAAAAAGTTTGGGTTCAAGTTCTGGGTTTGGGTATTTGATCACACATGTTGAGTAGCTGCAGGGCAGCCAATCAACAAGCGTTTCACTGGTTTGCCCTTAGAAGCCATCACAGCCATGCCTACTAATGGCATGGCTGTGATTGGCCAGTGCATCATGTGACCCAGCCTCTTTATAAGCTGGAGTCACTTAGTGCTGCATGTCACATGCTCTCTGGGTAGTGTAGGGAGAGGATGCTGCCAGTGCTGTGAGAGACAGATTGCAGATAGATAGATAGATAGGTAGAGATTACTACTACTACTGCTTTTAGGGACAGATTGCAGATAGATAGATAGGTAGAGATTACTACTACTACTGCTTTTAGGGACAGATTGCAGATCTCATCCTGCATTACAGAAAGATCTGACTGGACTAGGTAGAGTCTACTGCTTAGAGGGACAGATTATTGTTCTAAAATCATCTTCTAGTTCTATGGGGTCAGGTTCCTGCTGTTGCTGTAAGGGACAGATTATTGTTCTAAAATAATTTTGCAGCCCTCTAGCACTTTCCAGGACTCTTTTACAGTCATTTTTGTGACGAAAAGTTTGGGTCCCCATTGAATTCAATGGGTTTCAGGGTTCGGGGTAAAGTTCGGGTCAAGTTCGGTACCGAACTCAGGCTTTTTTCCAAAGTTCGGCCGAACCCGAACATCCACGGGTTCGCTCAACTCTATTCATATTAACTCACATTTATTCCCTATGAAGTCAAAAATACTATAAGCTCAAGCCAAAAAGTTAAAATACAGTGATGGAAAGTACATATATAAATTGTTATGTGAGTCAAAATATTTGCAGTTCAACAAATGATTTAGATTCTTATACCACACTGTGTATTCCATAGAGTGATTCACTTTTCTCTATAAGTAAGCAACACAGCTTGGTTACCTTATCCCCTACCTGCTAATTGAACAACATAAGAGTAATATCAAATGGATAAGGTCCTTACTTTACTCTTTTCTCTTGCACGTAAGCTTCATAAAGATATCAGTGCCCAAAAACTAGACTGACAGCTCTGTTAAATACTGCATAATCATTTTTTTTTTGTGAAGTGGACATTTTTTACTGAATGCAATAATTTATGCAAATTAATCACGTGACCCCCACTATCACTTGCGGTAAGCTTTAGTGAATTGATGCCAATATAGCCTATACAATTACTGCACAAGCCATACTGAGATGGAATGTTATTAAAAATTACCTTTTCTTTTTATTCTGCAGCACTGCAATTTTCTGAAAAGTTTAATTCAATATGATAACATACCGTAGTTGGTGTACAGAATGCCCCATGAAAGCAGTTCCTGCTTGCGTTATTGGCTGATTGATTTTCCAAGAAGTCTGCACTAAGATACAAGTCAGATTTTAGACATCCTCTGCAACAAAAGTTTCATTTTTGCTGAGATACTCCCATATGGTTAATCATGTCTAAAGGGTTTCAGATCCTGTCACTTTCCTCATTAAAACCCTGCAAGTGCATCTGCTGATTGATAATGAAAAAGTTCCTCCCATTCAGATTCACTGTGCACATTGACATAGACACACAAACAGCTATTTCTTCAGCAACATAAGGTAGGAATCTGCAACAAAGTTTATTAATATCCTTGCAGTTTACATTGATCACCCAGAAGTGAATGTTTTTTTCTAAACAGAAGTGGAGTTATTCTTTAACCACTTCAGCCCCGGAAGGATTTCACACTTTAGGACCAGAGCCCTTTTTGCGATTCGGCGCTGCGTCGCTTTAACTGAAAATTGCGCGGTCGTGCAACTTTGTATCCAAACGAAATTTACGTCCTTTTTTCCCACAAATAGAGCTTTCTTTTGGTGGTATTTGATCACCGCTGCGTCATTTCTGATCGCCGCTATAAACAAAAGAAGAGCGACAATTTTGCAAAAAAAAACAAATTTCTTACTTTTTGCTAAAATACAAAACCAAAAAAAATATAAAAAAACATTTTT
>BLSH010014803.1:0-10398 GCA_018402905.1 Glandirana rugosa
GGCTTTAATTCAGGAGGTTGTGAAAAGGAATAGGTACTAAATTTATGAATATACATGTGTTTACCAAATGATTTATATCCCTCACTTATGATGTCGGGGTTGTCTAATGTCAACGGAGGGTATCTTGTTCATAGACCTCTTGGGTCCAACTTAGAGATCTCCTCTAGCCCTCGGGGGGACACAGGGGGGTCCCTACTATCCCTGGAGATGTTTTGTGTTTTTTGCTTTTGTTCTTTTGTTTTGTTTTTTTGTTTTGTTTTGTTTATTTGTTTGTTTTTTGTTTTTTGGTTTGTGTTTTTTGTTCGGGAACTTGCCAATGTATATTGAAATTTTCACAAAATTCTAATTCATGTAAATGTCTGTGGACACCTCTGTGTGCCTAACGGGCATTTGGTAATGGAATAACATGTATGGATGTTACTATAGTAATATGTAAAAAATTGTATGCTTTTTGTGGGGCTTTATGGCCCATGATCCTTTATGCGTGCTCCATTTTCCTCCCCGGGCACGACCACCTGGGCATGTCAGTGGGCCTGGGGCTATTCAGTGTTCCCACCCGACGCACAAAGGCCCACTCCCAGACTGGGGGGGAATTCTCTTTCCCGGTCTGGGGTGGGCAGCATCTGCTGGGTTGGGACGGATGGGTACCTTTGCCCTGCCTTCTCTGACCACTTTGATGCGTCGGTGGGGGGGATGCGCGGGACCGCCTCCCCTCTCTCCCTCCTCTTCTGCCCCCTCTCTTCCTTCCGGTTTTTTGGGGGGTGGATTGGTGGTTTTTTGAGGGTGGTTCGGCCGCGCACGCCTCCCTCGGGGACTCCTTGGGACCCGTTGGTGCTACCCTGCTTCGGGGACGGTGCGAGTGCCCTTCGGCTGGGTGAGACTGTTTTCTTTTTCTGAATTTTTTCTTTTTTGCCCTTACATTAAGGGAGTATATATATATATATTATGGTCACAAGATGGCGCACTTATATACATACACACTTCATACTTTTTGAGAAACTTTCAGTGTCCTCGACGTCGACTTCTGACGCCATTTCCGGCCTCGACGTATGACGCCGCTCTTGGCGCCGATGTATGACGTCATATCCGGTTTTTTACCCGCGCTTATACATGCGGCAGGACATATAAAAGGGTGGAGGACGCTATCTTCCTTCCATGCCACAGAAGCGACACGTGGACATTCCCTGATGGAAATTACCTTCAATGTAGGACTGGGACTTCGGATATAGGGTAAGCTCTCCCCCTTTCAATGGACAAGTCATATGTCCAGAGGTATACCGAATCCACTTATAGCTTATGTATTTTTTCTCTGTTATAGAATTGCTGACCAAACAGACCCTGCCCTTCATCATAGGGAGCTCGATAGGAACACTCACTATTCCTGGCCATCTGATATCCGTTCCTCCCGGGGTGTGGCTCATCTGGGGACCCCCCTTCGGGAGTTCAGTGGGGCACTGTTTGTCCATTGGCCCATCCACTGGGCCACCATTTGGGTGGATTTTTTATCCACTGGCCCGGTGGCTGTCGGGTGGCTAATTTGCTGGATGGGAGTGTAGCACGCTGTAAAAAGGTAATGAATTCGATGTGAGGAACTCAGACTGGAATATGCATGTTCTTCAATAATGTGTTAAGATAACCTATATATCTGTATATATTTCACAGTGGGAGTCTTGTCTTGTATGAATGCCCCTGAAGAAAGGATTGGAATATCCTGAAACATGTCGCTACTAACATGAGCTACTTGGCAAGAATCATGCAATTCACAAGACAGTAAACCGTTGCTGTTTTAAAATTCACTCCTGTTTGATTATAAGTATTTTATGATCTTTCTATATTTGTCGCAATGACTTGTCTGTTTTCTTATTTTAGAAAATTGTAATAAAATATATTTTTTATATATATAATTTGAATTTATTATCTGTGCCCTGAAAATCCCAATTTATTTGAGGGAAAGTTCTCTTGTTAATATCCATCCCCATTGGACTCTTATGCTGACAGGTTAGAGTTTTTCCTGGAAGCTAATAAGGTGGCCGATGCGGTGCAGAAAAGAGCTACGTTACTGAGTGTTATTGGATCTAAGACTTTTGATATTGCCCGCTCACTGATATCTCCTGCTAAACCAAAAGACTGCTCATATGAGGACATACTGGCACTGTTAAAAAATCATTTTTCACCCACTGCATCTGAAACATTGAGGTATTTCCATTTCAACAGACGAAACCAACAACCGGGTGAGAGCATTGCAGAATATATTGCAGAACTGTGCAAGCTATCTGAAAATTGCAAATTTGGTGCCAGTTTAGAATCCTTGCTAAGGGACAGGCTAGTGTGTGGAGTACAAGATGAAGCACTGTAGAGGAGACTTCTAGCCAAACAGAACTTAACTTTTATTACTGCGCAAGGTGAAGTGCTCGCATATGAGATCGCATACCTTCATTCAAAAGAATTTCAATCTGCCTCCAGCAAAGATAATTCACCGGATATAAATCGCCCTGCAAAGGTTAAAACAAAGGACTTTCCAACACACACTGATGTTGCCGTTTCAATTACAGGGAAGTGTTACAGCTGTGGCGGGAAACACAGGCGTGATACATGTCATTTTAGAAATGCAGTTTGTCACATGTGCAAACATAGAGGTCACATACAGTCTGTCAGACTACAAATGTGAATACAATAAAAATGGCAGCACACTCCATTAATGCGCCAATTGTTGTCCCGAATGATGAAACCTCTACAGGTGTTTATACAAATGACTGTGTATAAAGTGGAAAATTCATCAGGACTGAAGATTTACACCGAGATTATGTTACAAGATATTCCATGCAAAATGGAAGTAGATTCAGGGTGTGCATATTCCTTGATTTCAGAAGAAATGTTTACCTCATTATGGCCTCACAATGCTCCTTCAATAGCACCCTGTGATATCCAGTTGGTAGACTACAACAAACAATTTGAGAAAGTTAAGGATGCTTGCTTTGTACCAGTGAAATATGGACATTTCAGAGGATGTTTATGCTTAATAATTACTAAGGGACAAAAAGCAAGTTTGCTGGGTAAAGAGTGGTTTGAATCCTTGGAATTTCATTATTGGGAGTTCATAATGTATCTCCAGTTACTCTAGAGAATGTGATAGAGGACCTTAGTGCAGTCTTTGAAGAAGGCCTTGGCATGTATAAAGGCCCTCCTGTTTCTTATAAATTAGACCCTACAGTAACCCCAATTTGTATGAAACCACACAAAGTTGCATTAGCTCTCAGACCAAAAATTGATGCTGTGATTACTCGTTTTGTGGAACAAGGTATACTTGAACCTGTAACACATCCTAAGTGGTGTACCCCAATAGTTCCAGTATTGAAGCCAAATGGTGACGTTAGAATTTGTGCTGACTATAAATTTACAATCAACAAAGCACTGCAGGAACATCCCTATCAGATTGCAGCTGTACATGAAATTCTAACTACGTTAGCAAAAGGAGAGGTATGTGCTAAACTGGATACGGCACAAGCTTACCAGCAATTACCTGTGGATAATGCACAAACAATAATAACACACAAAGGAGCTTTCCGAGTAAAACGTTTGCAGTTTGGAGTTTCCACTACTCCCGGCATATTCCAGAAATTAATAGAGGACCTCTTATCTGGACCTCCAGGTGTATCACCTTATTTTGATGATGTTCTTATTGAAGCAGATTGCATTCAGTCTTTGGCTTCACAACTACAACTTGTTTTGAAACGTTTTCTTGATGCTGGTCTCAAACTTAAAAAAGAAAAGTGTGCTTTTGGTGTAAACAACGTGGATTTCCTTGGATACAGAATGGATGAACACGGAATTAATCCAACTGATTCTAAGGTTGAAGCGATCCATAAAGCTCCAGTGCCAACAAACAATCAAGAGCTGCAAGCTTTCCTAGGGTTACTTCATTTTTACCATTCTTTTCTGCCTGACAAAGCCACTGTTGCTGAACCCCTGCATCGTTTACTAGATAAAGATGCTCCATGGAAGTGGACTGACATTTATTCTACAGCTTTCAATGCTGCAAAAAAGCTGTTATCTTCTGACAGTGTACTTGTACACTATGATTTAAAAAAAACTCACTCTTACCTGCGATGCTTCTCCATATGGCATTGGAGCTGTATTGAGTCATGTTTTGGGAGCTGGTGTTGAGGCCTATTGCATTCTATTCAAGGACCTTGTCTACAACAGAGAGGAATTATGCTCAAATTGACAAGGAGGTTTTAGTCATTGTGTCCGGGGTAAAAAAGTTTCATGACTATTTGTTTGGGTGGAGGTTTACCATTGTAACAGACCATAAGCCTTTGTTGGGTCTGTTCACCAAAAGTACTCCCACTCCTCAAATTCTTTCCCCACGATTGCTCAGATGGTCACTCATGCTGATTGCCTATGACTGTGATTTCGAATATCATCCTGGCAAGAATATCACTCATGCTGATGGGTTGAGCGGGCTGCCTTTGATTTCTCCTGATTTCCTTGTCCCTCCTGTGCCTGAGGTTCTCATGTTGGAATCCATTCCAAACCCTCCGTTACATGCCAGAGACATTGCTGATATGACTGCTAAAGATCCCGTGCTGGCCCGTGTGCTCAACTGGGTGTGGAGGGGATGGCCCAAATCAAAAGTTGAAGAGAAGTTCCATCAATTTTTAGTGCGCTAACATGAACTGTCTGCCTATAAAGGTTGCCTATTATGGGGAAACAGAGTGGTAATTCTAAAGGCAGGACAAGCTCAAGTACTGCATGCTTTCCATGAAGGACATCCTGGAATAGTCCGCATGAAAGCATTAGCCAGAAGTTATGTTTGGTGGCCTAAAATGGATGAAGTTATTGAGAAGTGGGTAAAGAACTGTGTACCATGTCAATCCACCAATCATGCTCCACCTAAAGCCTCAGTACATCCCTGGGAATTGAATAGGTCACCTTGGTCATGGCTGCATATAGTTTTTGCGGGGCCTTTTCAAGGACAGATTTTTTTTTAGTTGTTGATTCCTTCTCAAAATGGCTGGAAGTTGTATCAGTTACATCCCCCACCTCAGCCACTGTCATAAGAGTTTTAAGGAGGCTGTTTGCTACACATGGGTTGCCAGATACAATCAGGTCTGATAATGGAATGTAAATTACCTCCTCAGAATTCAAAGCCTTTATGGAAAGCAATCTTATTCGACATGTTACGACTGCACCATTTCACCCATCATCAAATGGTCAAGCTGAACGTATGGTTCAGAACCACCAAAGACTCATTGAAGAGAATTGTTCAAGGAGATTGGAATCAGAGATTTGCACGTTTCCTTCTGCAACAACATGTGACACCATGCTCAAGCACTGGTAGTAGCCCAGCAGAGCTCCTAATGAACCGTTGTCTAAAAACATGTTTGGATCATTTACACTCTGATCTGACAAGTTACAAGAAAAGCAAGAATTGCATTTTAAAAAGGATACTAATGTATCTGTGAGAGTTTTTGAGCCTGGCAGTGCTATCTATGTCAGTAACTATGCTGCTGGGCCTCGTTGGATACCGGCAAAGGTGCTTGTGGCTACAGGACCTTTGTTATACAAAGTACAAATTACTGACGGTAGAATATTACGAAGGCACGTTGATCAGATCCGAGAAAGAAGTGGTGAAATCATACCTGCTGCTGGTTCTAGTGGTACTGGGATTCCAGTGATGCCAGATCATGGTGAACCATTGGTTGATACAGGTGCTATTCTTCCAGGAAATGATGTTGCAGAGCCAGTTTCTCTCAGTCCCTCTGACACAGCACAAGAAGAAGAATTGCAACCAACAGAGGGTCCCAGAGAACTGTGTCAAACAGGGGTCCTTAGGTGTCCAAGGAGAAATATTCACCCTCCCAGTTATCTCAAAGACTTTGAGGTCTAGGGGGAACAAGTGTTATGTATTTAGTGTGTTATACTGTTCTCCATCCAGTAGGGGGAAGCATTGTAACATATGTGCATTTTTCTATTGTTCTTGGTAGAGCTATATATATCTGTAGACATCAATTGTTTATGCTATTCCTGTTCCTGTATCCTGTATGTGTGTTTTGCAATGAGTATAGAAGCCTTATGATGCCTGTCCATGTCTAAGGTGCAAATACATTTTAAAATTCTAACAAGGTCCCATTGCACAGCTACAAGGAATGCCCTTTAAGAACATAAGTGTCTGGCAGCCACTACAACATTTTGTCATTCTTTATTGATAAAGGTATTTAATGTCTGTGCCATTAAGGGTCTTGCCTGTGAAACCTGTTTGAACATTTATTTTAAATATCATTTCCAACTGCCAATGATTCGGCAGAGTAAAACAAAAAATCTAAGAAAACTTTTGTTGGCTGATCCCTCTGTACTAAAGCCACACATAAGCACTGCCCACAAGGACCACTTAGAGTTTCATTATGGACAGCAAACAATGTTTTAGCTGACTTCCATGGCATTAGCCTTTCTCCCTTTTTTTGTATGGATTGCACATTAAGGTTTGCAGAGACTTCCAGGCTGAGTGATGTGTTCTTGAGGGCACCAGGCATTACACTGGAGGTAGCAGCTCAGATGCATCTGTTCCAGTTCTCTTTAATTTCTGTTGTAAAAAAAACCCTGCCGTTTAGAGAGTTCAATAGCTTAGGCTAATATGTATACATACAAGTGAATGAGTCAGAGCATTGACTCACCCTTACCCTGGTAGTACAGCCTTCTGCAAGGTTTTAATTAAAGACAACTTCTGATGTGCTGTCTTTACAAAACAATAGTGCACTGGGGATTCTTTGTCACATTACATGTCTATTGGTATTATTATTTATTATTTATTACATATTTTGTTGTAAAACTACAATTGTATACATATAGAAAATATGTAAAGCATGAATTCAAAAGTTTCAAAAATATGAAATAATGTTGACCCAGAACCATAATAATTTCCCTTGAAATAGCTCTGCTGTTCATCACTATATATCTAAATAGTACATGGCTTGAAAAAAGACATTTGTCCATTAAATTCTACCATCCCATTAAATCCCTATTTTATTTCATACTATATTCACTTCTTATCAATTAATGCTCCCTTGGCATTATAAGTTAATCTTTATTGAAAAGCAGGATTTAAAATATCAAAAGGATTTATATTCCAATTTAAAAATCATGTCACAATTGGGTATATAGTAATTTATGGCCCTTTGAGATAGTAATGAACTCTTAGGCTAAGTTCACACTTATGTGGATGCGTTTTCCGAGGTTTTTCTCCTGTTTTTCAACATGTTTTTACCACGATTTACTAGGCCATCTTTATGTAGAGCAAAAATTCTTTCTTTTCAGATCCTCAGAGAGTTCTTTGCCATGAGGGGCGATGTTGAACTTGCAGTGACCAGTATGAGAGAGTGAGAGTGATAACACCAAATTTAACACACTTGCTCCCCATTATTATTATTATTATTATTATACAGGATTTATATAGCGCCAACAGTTTGCACAGCATTTTACAATATAAAAAGAGACATTACAGCAACAGTAAAATTCAAAAGAAGAGGGTTAGAGGGGCTCTGCTCCTGCGAGTTTACAATCTAAGAGGGGGGGGGGGTCTGGTGAAAAAAAGGTAGGGACTGTGAGGGATGAACTGATGAGGGGAGTAGAAGATTCCGTTGTTAGCTGGAGGCAGGATAGGCCTCCCTGAAGAGATGAGTTTTCAGGGATTGCCTAAAAGTGGACAGAGTAGGAGATAGGCGGACAGATTGGGGTAGAGAGTTCCAGAGGATGGGGGAGGCTCTGTAGAAGTCCTGGAGACAAGCATGGGAGGAGGAGACAAGGGAGCTATTCAGCAAAAGGTCTTGGGAGGAGCGAAGAGGACAGTTTGGGCGATATTTGGAGATAAGATTGGTGATGTAGCTTGGGGCAGAATTGTAAATGGCTTTGTATGTCATGGTTAGGGTTTTGAATTTTATTCTTTGGAAAATGGGAAGCCAGTGGAGGGATTGGCAGAGAGGAGTGTCAGACAACGAACGGTCCGTAAGGTGGATGAGTCTGGCAGCAGCATTCATGATAGACTGAAGAGGGGATAGCTTGCAGAGAGGTAGGCCAATTAGGGGGGAGTTACAATAGTCAAGGCGAGCGATAACAAGGGAGTGAATAAGTTGCTTAGTAGTGTTTCAGAGGTGAAGTCTGCATGATTTGGACAGTGATTGGATTAGGGGCGGAAAGGACAGGTCAGAGTCTAGGATTACACCTAGTACCTTGGCATGAGGGGAGGGACTTATAGTTGTATTATTGATCTTGATGGAGAAGTCAGGGGAAGGGGCACGGGCTGGAGGAAAAATTATGAGCTCAGTTTTAGAAAGATTGAGTTTGAGGAAGTGGTGTGACATCCAAGCTGATATGTCAGTTAGTAAGTTAGTAATGCGAGAGGAGACTCGAGACCTTGTAACACTAACAAGTCATATGACACCGGGGAGGGAAAATGGCTAATCTGGCCCAATTTGGACATTTTCACTTAGGGGTGTACTCACTTTTGTTTTAGCAATTTAGACATTAATAGCTGTGTGTTAAGTTATTTTGAGGGGACAGCAAATTTACACAGATATACAAGCTGTACACTCACTACTTTAAATTGTAGCAAAGTGTGATTTCTTCAGTGTTGTCACATGAAAAGATATAATAAAATATTTACAAAAATGTGAGGGGTGTACTCAGTTTTGTGAGGTACTGTATATATATATACATATACTATATTGTCAAAAGTATTGGGACTTCTGCCTTTACACACAAATGAACTTTAGTGGCATCCCAGTCTTAGTCCGTAAGGTTCAATATTGAGTTGGCTCACCCTTTGCAGTTATAACAGCTTCAACTCTTCTGGGAAGGTTGTCCACAAGGTTTAGGACTGTGTCTATGGGAATGTTTGTGAAGTGAGACACTGATGATGCCTGGCTTGCAGTCTCCTCTCTAATTCATCCCAAAGGTGTTCTATCTGGATAAGGTCAGGACTCTGTGCAGGTCAGTCAAGTTCCTCCACCCCAAACTCACTCATCCATATCTTTGTGGAACTTGCTTTGTGCACTGGTGCGCAGTCATGTTGGAGTAGGAAGAGGCCATTCCCAAACTGTTCCCAAAAAGTTAGAATGAAATTGTCCAAAATATCTTGGTATGTTGATGCCTTAAGAGTTACCTTCACTGAAAATAAGAGGCCAAGCCCAACCCCTGAAAAACAACCCCACACCATAATCCCCCCCACCAAATGATTTTGTGCACAAATCATCAAAGTAAAACTTGCCCAAAACAAAAAAGCTGTATATTTTTTTACTACCATAACCTACCACCAAAGTACAACTTATATCAATTCCCCTGCTCCTGAAAAATCGCAGCAATGGCACTTATGTGAATGCTATTTGTCGTTTGTACTCGCAGTACAGCCCGGAAACAATAATGCACATTTCGCTTCTTTTTTGTCCTACCTAAAACACACTGACATTGATACTAATTAAAAAATAAAATCCTACCCAAAATACCTTTAACCTGACCTTGACTTTTGACCCTGGCCTAGACCCAAACACTAACCCTGGCACTGACCTAGATCAAAACTTGATCTAGGTATTTTTTCTTTATTTTTTCCTTATTTTTTAATATTTATTAAATTTTTTTCACATACTTTTATTTCCTCTCTGCAAAGATGCAATGTATCTTTCCTCTCCATTCACAGAGAGAGCAACACAGGGGCCGGCTTCACAGTGACTGATCACTGTGGTAGCCAATCAGAGGCCAATTGTCCTTGTGACAATTGAATATTGAAAATTTTGGGTTGGTATGGAAACAAGGATTTGTGATAAAGTTTCAGTGGAAACACCTTTTCCCCATGATAACTGTTACAGGAGTGAATTTCTCTACCTAGGGGTAGATTTCCTCCCACTTCCTGTTGTCTCCCTCCGTTTGTAAGTATGAGTCATATGTAAGTCAGATGTTTGTAACTCGGGGACTGCCTGTATAGATACAGTTGTGTTCAAAATTATTCAACCCCCAATGCTGTAAATGGTTTTAGGGAATTTAGTGTACATTTGTAATTGTATTCTGAATGAAATCCTACAAGGACTTCTTAAAGAACCATATGCAACTAAAATGACATTAATTAGTTTTGTAATACAGTAGTAAATGTTTCTTTTGTGAATTCTTCATTGACATAATTATTCAACCCCTTAAAGACTACCACTCTGAAGAACAGAGGTTCAATGAAGTGTTTTCAATCAGGCATTGAAAACACCTGTGGATATCAGGGAGCAGCAATAAAGCCTAATAAGCACCAATTAGGCAGCTTTAAAATGACTGTGATACTCAGCTCCTCCTAGACATTTACTGGTGTGGTTACAAACATGGTGAGGTCAAGAGAATGGTCCAGGAAGACAAGAGAACAGGTGA
>BLSH010014821.1:20736-34209 GCA_018402905.1 Glandirana rugosa
CACGGGGTTAAGGGGTTAGTAATGGGTGTCAACTTATGAGGCCTACACTATTTATAATATGATCCCCCTCACGTGTACACGCCTTCGAGGTCCTACCAACGAACTAGGCCTCGAGGCGTGGTAGTGGGCGGATGCCTCGGGATTTGTGCGTCTCTGCTGCGACCCCTCTCGGTCATAGTCCCCTAGGAGAGGGGGGTTCGAGGGGTGTCCGGTTCCTGTCGTCCCCACAGGGTTCTACAGTCGTTGAGGCCGGCGTCGATGTCCTCCTAACTAAATAGGAAGGTTTAAAACACTTCTTTTAACCTTTAAACTATTTTAGATTTAAAGAGACTTACGATCACTCTTTAATATTGTGTAAACAAATTAGAGCTTCCAAATTCAGAGAAATTTAGATTTTATCAAATTTCCAATTTTCTTCACAAAATTTGGAAGGATAAATCAATCCTCCTGTAGCTGCGGCCGGAGTTGCTGACATCTTGGGACACCCCTGCTGTCCTTGGCCTGTGGGGAGCTTGGGGGGAGAGGATCCCCTGATACTGGCTCTCCCCAGCGTCGTCTCTGCGTGTTTAGGGCTCCGTAGGCGGGTGATGGTGCGGAGCTCCGGATCAAGCAACCATCCTGGAGCTTCCGCACATGTGCACTCCCCCTAGTATAATATTTATCACATCCGGAGTATTCAACTGTGGGTAATGATTGGGGAATTGGGGCACGATAGCGTGTCTCAATTGAAGGTACCTGAAGAAGAGACCGTTGGAGAGTATATATTCCGACTTTAACTCCTGAAAGGTTTTAGGACCACTTGGGGTCAAGATCTGGTGCAGATATAGAATTCCCCGATCTATCCATATCCTGGGGTCAGGGACAGTGAGCAGCTCGGGGAAATCTCTATTAAACCAAAGGGGTGTGATAAAGTGGGCATTTTGTGATCTTAGCAATTCGGCCCCACACAAATTGGTGATGGGAGACCAAGGCGTACGACACGTTGAAGTGCTACTTCAAGGGGGGTGTGTGCTAGGTGGTTGATTGCTTGAGTCACCAGTGCCTGGTATCGGGGGAGATCTTATTTTAAGAAATAGAACATATGGGAGGCCTGAGAGGATAGATAGTATGGTCGGGGAGTGCGCTTCCGCCCATGTTTGTGGGGTTCTTTAATGCCTGCCAAGAAAGTTTGTGCCTGGACGGACCCCAGACAAAGGGATTAAGTAAGGAGTCAATGGTTCTAAAGAATTTCGAGAGTACAGGAAGGGGGGCATGCCATAACATGTACAGTATCTTGGGGAGAATTATCATCTTAACAAGGTTGATACGGCCATTGACACCTAATGGGAATCTGGCCCAAGTTTAAGTTTTGACTTTGAGCATGGTGAACAGGGGTTCTAAGTTAAGAGGGTTATAGCCTGAGAGGGATCTTGTAACCGTCACATCCAAGTATTTGATAGATGATACTTGACGCAGTGGGAGATGAATGTCGCATCGTGGGGAGGGGAAGTGGTCCAGTGGCAAAATCTGAGATATGTCCCAGTTCACCTTTAGGCCGGAGTGTCATCCCATGGTCTCTATGGCGCTCAAGGCCTCCTCTAGTGAGCCCTGGGAGTCCGCCAGGTATAGGACCATATCATCGGCGTATAACCCACCTTCTCCTCGAAGCTCCTGACTATCAGACCTCTAATCTTCCCATTGGTTCTCAAAGTGGTGGTGAAAGGCTCCACCACTAGAGCATATAGCAGGGGGGACAGGGGGCATCCCTGAGGAGTACCCCTTCCAATAGGAAAACTACCAGATAGCCACCTGTTGGCCAACACTCTGGCCCTAGGGGTTTGGTACAATAATTGGACCCATTTGATAAAGTTTGGGCCAAAACCAAAACGACGCAGGCAGGCCCATAGGAATTCCCACTCCACACCTTAGCGGGGTCTAATGCCACTATCAACCTGGTCCCTACATTATCGTGTGCGGCCTGGATGTTTTGAAAGAGGCGTCTAATGTTCATTGCAGTATTTTTCCCCGCCATAAAGCCGGTTTGGTCAGCGTGGATCAGGGACAAGATCATTTGGTTGAGGCGAGAGGCCAGCACTTTAGCCAGTATCTTAACATCAACCTGGAGTAAAGAGACTGGCCGGTATGACTCCAGGGAATGGAGATCCTTTCCTGGTTTTGGAATCACAATTATCTTTGCTTCCTGCATAGAACTAGGTAGGGTCTCAGAGTCAAATATGTGCTGGTATAGAGTGGCCAGTCTGTCCACCAGTACGTCAGCATATGTTGAGTAACATTCGAGGGGTAGGCCATCGGTGCCAGGGGCCTTAGATCTGGCCAGTTGTGAGATGGCCCTTGAAATATCTTCTGAGGTAATGGGGGCCTCGAGGAGTTCGACCTCTGAGCCAGAGAGATGTGGGAGAGGTATATCACATAGATACTCCTCGGTTTGTTGGGGTGTAATAGTGCATCGGGAGGTGTATAAGTCCGCGTAGTAGCGCTCAAATTCACCAGTCACTTGTTGGGGTTTGGTGGCCTGTCTGCCGTTGGGGGCAGTCAGGGTCACCACTACTGGGGGGGTTGTGTCCAGATGGGCAAGATATGCCAGCAGTTTCCCAGCTCATTCGACATGCTCGAAGACACACTGTCTGGTGAAGAAAAGGTGCTGCTTGGTTTTTTCTATGTGCAGATGTGCTACCAGCCGGGCATGCATTTTAAGATTATCACTATTTTGGGCCGAGGGGTTTTGCGTGAAGATGGCTTCAAAGTGATGGAGATGATCTGTGGCCTGTTGCATTGCCAGTTTGGAATTAGATTTGTGTCAATTCATGCAAGTGAAGAGTTCCATTCTTGCGTGTAATTTGAAGGCTTCCCACACTGCCCCCACCGAGGATTACCCCAGGTTTGTGTCTAAGAAGAACTGGAACTCACTAGAGATATCTGGGTGGTCCTCTATTGCTGAGAGCCAGTATGGATTTAAACTCCACTGTGGCTCAGGGCGGTTGGTGTACAAATGTAGAGTTACATAATAGGGTGCGTGATCTGATAAATGTCTGGGTGCGAAACCCACAGCCCCCAACTTGGGTAGAAGCATAGTAGAAAGGAAAATTAGGTCGATTCTAGACATCGTCTTATGGGTGGTAGAAAAACAGGAGTACATCTTAGTCGAGGGGTGGGTATATCTCCAAGAGTCCGTGAGGGCAAATTCAGACATTAAACTAGTGGGGGCCATGGATAATTCCCCGCCCCCCTCCCCCCACTCCCAGCTTGTCAAGGGCAGGGGTCAGAACCATGTTAAAATCCCCCATCCACACCACCGGGACTGTTGGGTAGTGGGCAACGAAAGCCAGGCCCTCCTTAACCACCGTTGAGTTGTATGGAGGGGGGAAGTAACACGCCAGTATCAAAATGGGGGAACCACTAATAGCAGAATATATAAATACATATTGACCCTGCGGGTCAGACCGCACTGAAAATAGCTAGAACTGCACATTCTTACCGATAAGTACTGAGACACCCCTGAAATACTGTGAGTATGTTGAGTGGAAAACCCATTGATGAAGGTATTTTAGGCCAAATTTAGACCATCTGTGACCATCCTCAAGACAAAAAAAGTTCCCCAAGCACGGGCTTAACCACAGTGGTGCATTGGGTGAAAGTTGTATGAGTTGATCTCCAATATACTTCTGGCAGATAGCTAGAATTTGTTTAGCAGTTTTAAGTATAGTTTTACCTCCTGAAGTGCGTACTTCCCCCTCTAGAAGAAATTTAACAGGGCCTCATAGGAAGAGACAGCTGCCGCTTCCACCATCACTGCTGCATTATTTAATTGTGGAAACATCCGCCAGTGAGCAAACATCAGTTGGGACGCATAGTAATAGAGATCTACCAGTGCCAATCCCCACTTTTCTACTGGTAAGTGTAGGGCGGTAAGGGAGACTCTGGGGGCGCCAGACCCCCAGAGAAAGGAGTTCAATAGTGAATTCATATATTCAAAGTTTTTTTGGGGATGTATACTGAAGCATTAGATAATAATTGATTTGGTGCTGCATTCCACATCAATATGGTCTAGAACATGTTTCCAACATCCCTAATAGACATGAATATGGAAAAGTGAACCCCCAAATTTGGGACTTTAGCGGAAACCAACCTCCCGAAGGAGCAAAGATCAAAACCAGTTTGGATCAAAAAACAATATATTTTATTAGAGTAGATTAAAAGTTGCGATAGTCAGACCTGAACAGATAGGTCTGCCATCAAGGGGATAACAATGGTGATGATACTAGACACTGACAGGGGTTACATCGGGCAAAACATACACAATTGACAGACTAAAAATATAAACAGCAAAAAGGACCACTTGCATCGCCACAATGTGGCGAGGAAGCCCTAACGCGTTTCGATAGTTCTTCTTCAGGGAAGAAGTGGTCACAATTAAAACCTCTATGTGCAATAAAGAAGGCGAAACCAATATAAGGAGACATACACAATGTTATCCAGTATTAACAAATTTATAATACATTTGACCAATCCATACTGACCAGCTGGAAAAGGTGCCAAAATTGAAGGTCAATATAAATGTCGAACAGTCATTCCCTCCCGTCTCAGTCCAACATGAGCAAAAGGCGGTATGGATATCCGTTTGATCCTAAGAAATTGGAGAGAGTATCCAAGGTGCAGATATTGGAGATGGCCCCTGAAAAGGCAAGGGACCAAGGACTCCTGCAAAAAAAAAAAAGGGGGCAATAAGAAAACTGGATTCTGTATATATTATAATAAGGAGAGGTGCCGCATAATTGCAGGGACGTACCAGTTGTCTAGCGATCCCTTAGGTATTGAAAGGTGGTCCAGAAAATATCTGATGTAAAGATCATACATGAATTTTGTTATGGCCATACCTTATATAGCAGAGGGATAGAGCAGGTCAAAACGGTACAGAGCAGATCTCTGTTTGAGACTATAGCAATTACCTACCAATAATATTGGTATAAGTCACGGAAAAGATAGGCGCAAAGGGGGCCGGGTGGGATGGCAGTATGTACTGAGGATATGTCGGTTGTCAAATATAGGAAAACTGTAAGGGAATAATAAACATATGAGCAATAAAGATACACGTGAGATATAGTTCAACACAGATTGCAGGGAAACTGCATCAAACATCTCCTTGGATGCAGGTGGTGAAACATAAGGGTTTAGTAGGTGACACTTACCCGTCTATGGTCAGAGGGGTTTGCACATGTTCGGCTTAAAAGACCAGCTAGATCCTCCCATCAAGGGTAGGGTCAAGGACCAATATCAAGAGCCCTAACCCACAAAAGTGGGTACCACAAAAGGGATCTGTAAAAGAAATATGTATGTGCACGGGAGTTAACCACTAAGTTTCAACCCTCAAATGGGGCACTTAGAAAGGTGCCCCAGTGCAAAAGTTTGTAAGAAAATCAGTTCAAGTTCAAAAGAGACAGTTTACCTGGAAAGTCAGTCTGCTCAGCACACCCGGCCCCACAACCGTTCACGGCAAGACAAAAGATCAGCAATGGTTCAAACCCACATAAGGGAGTGAATAAATAGGGCAAGTGAAACAGGGAATATTTAGGGCAGCTGAGTGTTAGACAGGATGATTGGTTCTGAGTGTCATATAACACAGAAAGACATAGCTTAACTTGATGAATGTTGGTAAATGGTTAGTTAGCAGACAATCAGGTGCAGGTGTTTCAGAGGGGGAGTCAGGTCAAAGGTTCCAGTGTCTCCAAGCAAAAGCCTATGGAGACCGAAAAGGCATCACAATGCGATGACCGGAAGTGATCCAGCCATCGCAGAGGAAGTGACACCTCAAGAGTAAAAGCACAACACAAGGAAACCAAAAGAGCATTCCCAGGGCTGCCAACAGTCAGACAGCGCCACCACATAGCAGTGGTGGATCCAAGAACAGCACTCACCGATATACTGGGGGGTAAAAGCGACCTACAGAGTCAAAAACAGAATATAAACGGCGCCATGTAGCGGCCGATCACAGGAGTGACGAAAGATGTAAAAGGAACCCATAAGAATATTGAAAAAACATAGTACCCAAGGGAATTGCAAGAGAACATAAAAATTGTAAATGAGAAAAAAAATTTTTTTTGTAACAAGTCAGCTAGAGCTGGATCAATGATAACAGGGGACTGGAGATCCAAGAATTGATCATGGTCTCCCATATTGATTCAATTCAGGTCCACCTGATGCAAAACCCTCTAAAAAAGGTTTGTATGATATTGTCTCATTGTTACCTGGAAAACTCGTAGCATTGAGACGAAAAATCAATTTTTGCTGATGTTGAAGTAAGATCTTATTGTAATCTCCCCCTCTCATACCCATATGGAGCCTATCAAGAATTAAGAAGGAGACTTTGGGAAGAAGACCCTGATGCTGCTGTAACACATGTCTGCCCAGAGGGAGCTCGCCGTGATGTTTTTTCATTGACATCAAATGTTTGTGGGCCCTAATTCTAAACTCATTGATTGTTTTCCCTACATAGAAGCCCGAGCATTCACATAGCAGAAGATACGCTACTCCCTTTGTTCCACAGTTGGCGTAATGTCAGGGTCTATATTTCTCTCCGTTGGGTAATGTGGTGGGATGCACGTTCACATACTGACAAAAATTGCATCCCCCACATCTGAATGTGCCTGGTCGTTTGCAGGGGTCTTTGTTACCCCCCACTCTAAATTCACTTGAGGTTAGAAAGTCACCAAAAGATCTAGCTTTTCTAAAAGTGAATGCTGGCCTGGCAGAAACATAAGGGCCGACTAGGGGGTCTGTTTGTAAGATGTGTCAGTGTTTGTTCACAATCCTCCGTATATTGTGATGTTGTTTGGACAAACCTGTTATGATTCGTAAAGGGTCCTCTTTTTGTGAAGCAGGGTCTAATCTGTAAAGCAGTTCATGTCTACTTTTCACACAAGCCCTCCTGAAGGCTTTTTTCAGGGAGGTGTTTGAATAACCCCGAGCTCGTAACCTGGCCTTTAGGGCATCTGCCTCTTTTTTGAAGTCAGAATCATCAGGGCAGTTTCTTCGCACTCTGAGATACTGGCTGTAGGGTATGGATTGTATCAGCGGCCTTGGGTGGAAACTTTGTGCATGTAGTATAGAGTTTCCTGCTGTAGGTTTGCGATAGAGTCCACTGGTGAGGGAGCCATCTTCCTCTTTCTCTATACATACGTCTAAGAATGTCACCCTCTTGTGATCAAAGTTCATAGTGAAACTTAGATTAAACGGGTTCTTGTTCAGAGCCCGCAGAAATGCAGCCAAGTCCACTGAGGGGCCATCCCATACTAGCCGAATATCATCAATATATCGATACCAAAGGGTTATCTTACTCAAAAATGGGGTCATCTCCTCCGAATGAGAGAGAGTCCGTTCACCCTCCCCCAGGTACAAGTTGGCATAGGATGGGGCACAGCATGTCCCCATCGCTACGCCCTGCACCTGGAGGAAGTGGGAACCGTTAAAGGTAAAAAAGTTATGGCTTAGGACAAACTCTAATGCTTCCATAACAAAATGAATTTGTTTCCGTTCATAACAACTATTTTGGGTTAAGATGTGTTGTATACAGGCTAATCCTTTAGAGTGGGGGATCGAGGTGTATAGAGCCTCAACATCTATTGTAACTAGGTAGGAAGTAGGAGAAATAGACAGTCCATCCATAATTTGGAGCAAATGCATGGTGTCTTGAATGTAACTAGGAATATTTTTCACATAGGGTCTCAAGAAACTATCTAACCATTTGCTTAGGTTTTCTGTTAGTGATCCATTACCAGAAATAATAGGTCTCCCAGTAGGCTGTTTCAGACTCTTGTGTAATTTAGGAAGTGAATAGAACGTAGCCGTGCGTGGCCAAGGTGTTCTAATAAATTCCCATTCGTTTTTGGACAATACACCTGAAAGACATCAACCTTAAAGGCTGGAATCTTGCAGTACCAGGTGGAGTTGTTCAAAATAGCCATACACATATCAATATATTGTTGTTTGTTGAGCACAACCACATTGCCCCCTTTATCAGAGGGTTTGATTATAATATGTGGGTTGTCCATTAGGGATTTCAGTGCTTTACGTTCTGAGTGGGAAAGATTATCTTGGCCAGTCGTCTTAATTTTTAGGGATTTCATTTCTGCACTGGTGGATCTTATGAATGCCAGTACATTCGGGTTAATGTTAAGGGCTGGAAATCGATCTGATTTCTTTTTTAGTGGCTGGGCGTTTTGCCTACTTGAGTCTGTGTGGTCAATTTGTTCTAGCATTAGATAACACACACACCTAAAAGAGTAAGTGGGAGATCTTTCCATCCCTGTATCCTGGCTTTGAACTGTTTAATAATGGGCCACAAGTTCTTATCCAGAAATGATTCTAGTGACGATTGTATATGGATTCCCAGATACTTAAACTGAGATGAAACCATTATAGGACACTGTGCAGGTAATATCAGATCTGGTTGTGGGTCTAAAAAGAACAGCGTTGACTTTGTCAAACTGATACGGAATCCCGAGAAATCCCAGAACTCCTGTATCAATGAAAAGGCAGAAGTAAAAGAAGTCTCAGGGTCCCCCAAGTACAGGATAAAAGATAAAGATACACGCTCCTCATGGTCTCCGATCTGCAGGCCCCTTAAACCATTGGTCTCCCTAATTTTGGCCGCCAATGGCTCAATGGCCAAAACAAACAGGAGAGGGGAGAGGGGGCATCCCTGTCTGGTGCCCCAATGAATTTCAAACAAGTCTAATACCATCCCATTGACCCTAACCCTGGCTTCTGGATCTTTATATAAGAGACGAAGGATATAAACTTGGGTCCAAATACTAATTTAGTTAGAAGTGAAAAGAGATAGTCCCATTCTACAGAATCAAATGTTTTTTTGGTATCCAATGATGCAATTACTCTACGGGTTAATATTATCATGTTCAATTTGCAGATTAACATAAAGCCTTCAAAGATTTATTTGAGTACACCTACCAGGTATAAATCCTGTTTGATCAGGATTTATCAGTGTGGTGATCACTGATTGTAATCTATGCGCCAACACCTTGGCCAGAATTTTAACATCAGAATTAATCAGTGAAATGGGTCAAAAGGACTCACATTCCAAGGGATTCTTACCAACTTTGGGCAGTACGACTATTAAAGCCTCCCTCATGGATCTCTGAAGTACACCCTCTTTTCTGCCACTAAATGTTTATTATTATTTAATCAGCCTCCCTACATATCTGGACCGGCCTCATGGGTTCTTTAGTTCCCTTGGTGGTCCGTCTGGAAATTTGGGTGACACTGCATCCAGCTCTACTTGAATACAGGTCAGTCTTTTATATTTTAAATGATATTGAAGTTTTACATACAGTTCAGGTAGCACAAGAAGCAGTTTAACAATTGTTCCAACTTCAGCATGAGTGGAAGTACAACATTGGAAACATATTCAAAGCATAATGATAAACAGAAAACTTGTTTAACTAAATAGTAGAGCCATGTTCCCTTCAGAACAAGAATATGGCTTCAGTTGGGGGGGGGGGGGGGTACCAGTAACTCATATCGACAAATAAATAAAATCAGCAAAAAGTATCATATTTGTACTGTACAACCAGAATGTGACAACCAAGTAGACCATTTGTAGAAGAATTTGTCCATGGATAGGTTTTTCTTGGCGATCATTCTTTCCATCTCACATTGCAGATTAAGATCTGCAAATATGGATGCTAGGGATGGAGGTTCAGTGATTTTCCATCGTCTCGTGATGTTCAATTTGATGGCTAATAGGAGGTGTATTATTACTACTCTGGTTTTAGGAGGAAATAGTTCTATGTTCAGGTGAAGAAGGCTTAGTTCCGGGGTAGGTGCGGTAGATATTTGTGTGAGAGAAGAAATTAAGGAGAAGATTTGTCTCCAGAAGGAGTACAGTACCAAAGGAGATGTGATAGGGTTCCTTTGCTGCCACAGGTTCTCGTGTTTGGGTAAATTTTGAATAGCTTATATGGGGTCAGGTACCATCTGTGTACTGTTTTTTGGTAGAGTTCCCAATGGTTGGAGCAGTGGGATGCCTTGTGAGTGAATCTGAAGGCCTTTTTCCATTTTGCAGGGGATATATTAATATTTCTCTGTATCTCATTTGGAGAGGGTATGCATTAAGGACGTTGATCATTTATAGCAGTATACATTGTAGAGATGCCATGTTTTGGGTAGATGGTTTGGGAGTAAAATTTGTGAAATGGTTCAGGTATGTGAGTAGTAGGGGGGAGTTTGGATGTGTTTAGGAAGTGTGTTATTCCTGTATAGTTGTATGCCTCTGATGCTGGTAGGTTAAATTTGTTCTGGATTTCTTTGAATGATTTTTGTTTCTTTTGAGAATCTAGATCCATTAATGATTTTATCCCATATGTTGGCCAGTGTCGAGTTTTAAGATTTGGGATTTGGGTTTCTAGTACTCTGATGGGGATGGGGTAGTTATGTAGAGGTTGGTGAAGAGGGTTATTAAATGTGTTTTTTCCAGACCGTAATGCTGTAACTGCAGGGAAAGTAGGTGTTGTAGGCGGACAAGAGCCAGCTGTTAGGAGTAGCATGGAGTCTTTCAATTTATTGGGTGTGGTATGGGGGATTCCATTTGGGACCAAGTTTTGTTGGAGGATGGGTGCCACCAGTAGTATAGTTGGTCTAGGATGGCTACTTGGTAGTAGGCATGAATACAAGGTAGGTCTACTGCACTGTGGTAGTGGTGACAAATTAGTATATGGCGGGCACATCTGGGGGATTTATTATCCCATACAAATCTCGTGATTTGTCTTTGGATTGAGGAGAAGGAACAAATAGATATATAAGCTTAGGCAAGATAAGCATCTTGAAAGAAGAGTCTATTCTGCCTACTTTGGATAGCCCTTGGACACATAGTTGTTGTATTAGCTGAGGTAGTTGTTTTAAGAAAGCCCTATAGTTTAGGTCAAAGAGCTGGGTTGGCAGGGAGGGAAGTTTAATCCCTAAGTATGAGATAACTTGGTCAGCTCTAGCATAGGGGAGTTGTTATTTTAGTTGAGATATTTGCTTATTAGAGAGATTTAACGGTAGAATTGTTGATTTATTGGAGTTTCATTTGCAGTAGGATACCATAATGAATTGGTGGAGTGTTTCTTAGATTGCTGGGAGGGATTGGTTTGATTTGGAGATTATGAGGATGATATCATCTGCAAATAGGCTGATCTCATGATCAGTACCATTACAGGGGATGCCAGTAATTCGTTGGTCTTGTCTAATTTTTATGGCTAGGTATTGCATCAGTAGGACAAAAATGATAGGGGAGAGGGGGCATCCCTACCGGGTGATTTTGAATGGTGTAGATAGCATACCATCAGATTAGACTTTAGCAGAGGGATTTCAGTACAGGGAGAGGATCGCTGCTTGGAACCACCCCTGTATGCCAAACCTGTTCAGTGCTGCCTTTAGAAATCCCCAGTGTACTCTGTCAAATGCCTTCTCTGCATTCAAGGATAGAAGCAGAGAAGGCATTCGATGCTGGTTAGCCTGGTGTATTAAATTGATAACTCTTCTGGTTGCATCAGGGGCTTGTCTATCTGGTATGAACCCGACTTGGTCTGGGTAAATTAGATTAGATAGAAGAGGCATCAATCTGGTCGCTATTACTTTGGCAAAAAATGTAATATCAGTGTTGAGCAGAGATATGGGTCTGTAGTTGGCTGTGGAGGAAGGATCATTGTCTTGCTTGGGGATGGTTGTTATAGTTGATCTTAACATTTCTAGCGGAAAGGAGTCGGAGGAAGCAGCAGTATTGAAGAGGCTAGTAAGTTGTGGGGAAAGAATACCAGCAAATTGTCTGAAATATTCATTAATGAAGCTATGTTGTCATGGGGATTTAATTTGGGAAAGAGAATCAATTGCTTTTTGAACTTCGTCTTTCGTGAAAGGTAGGGATATTTGTGCCAGCTGGTCAGGAGTTATGGTCAGTAGATTGACCAAAGGGAGGAAGTTTTGTATGAGTGGATCTGTTGGTTGAGGGGTGGAGGGGTCCTCAGTTAGGTTATAGAGGGAAAAATAGTAGTCGCTGAAGACATCTGCAATGTCTTGGGGATTGGGCACTAGTTGTTTAGTATTAGGGTGATGTATGGAGGCAATTTTAGATTTGTTTCTTTGGGTTTTAATTTGGCGGGCTAGAAGTGAGTTGACTTTGTTGCCCAGCGCATAATAATTGGCCTTACTTATTCTAAGGTTAGTTTCAAATTTATAGAGCAGTAGTGATCTAAGTTTTTGTCTCCAGGTAAAGAGTTCTGTGGAAATGCTATGTGAGGGGGATTGTTTGTTTAATTTTTCTAATTGTTCAATCCTAGTTATTACCTCATCAATTTGCTGCGTCCTCCTTTTCCTAAGTTTACCATTCAATTTGATAGGGATTCCTCTCATGTATGCTTTATAGGTGGACCAGAGAATAAATCGGTTGGTATCTGGCTGGTCATTAAGTTAAAAAAAATTGCAGTGTTCCTCAGTGATTATGTCGATGTTTCTGGGGTCAGCAAGAAGAGCAGAGTTGAGTCTCCATAGTTGAGTTGGTCTTGTTGTTCGGTTCCCCAGTGAGATGGATATAGGAGCATGGTCAGACCATGCTATGGTTCCAATCTTAGAATCCGTGACTTCTTGGAGTGTTTGTTTATTTACTAGGAAAAAGTCAATGCTGGAGTAAAATATTTGGGATGATGAAAAGTACGAGAAGTCTCATTCAGATCCATTGTGGCATCTCCAGATGTCAAAATAGTCCAGTCGCTTGTAGGATGGGGTTCAGTGCTGGTCGGTGGTGGCGGGTCTTTGCTTTAGTCTCTATGTTTTTTTTAAATCAAACCAGTTTTTATTGAGATGTCTACATCACATACAGAGCAGAATACATTCGCAAATACATGGCAATAAACAGGCACAGGCAAGAACCTCATATCGCAGAGCCACACCACTGCTCCGACTCAGTTCTCCGCTCTCCCCATCGTTTAAACATCATCATGGTACCTGAACTGTTTACATCAGTAGTCTTTCCAGAACCAAATCAGTGGGAGCCATACCCGGAGTCTGCAACCAGCTGCCCCACAATTTTTCAAACTTGAGGGGGCTTCCCCTATGCTGATAAATAAGTTTTTCATATCTGAGCATTGTGCCCACCTGATCCAACCATTGTTTAACCGTTGGGGGGTCTGGTGAGATCCAATGCAGCAATATAAGCCTACGCGCCTGAAATATCACTCGTGCCACCGCCTCCTTCACATACTTGTCCGATATAATACTGTCCAGCAGGCCCAGGATGCAGTGCCTGGGGTCCAGCGGTATTGAGACCTGCAAGGCGTCCGAAATCGACGCCACTACAGCTCTCCAATAGCGGTGGAGTTTGGGACATCTCCACAGCAGGTGGATCAGATCCCCCTCTGCCCTCTCACACCTACCACATGTGGCGAACTGCCGGAGTCCCATTCTATGTAATTTGAGTGGCGTGTA
>BLSH010014821.1:38184-53897 GCA_018402905.1 Glandirana rugosa
AAGCTCTGTGTGAGGTAGAGTGGGATGTGGTCTGGTAACGGCTGGGAGTTCCGGTGAAGGACTAGCGGTGGACGTTATAGTTACCATGAAGTGTGTACGAGCAATTGCGGATACCTGGTTTATCCGTTGTTTAACCGAAGAAGTTCGCTGGTGTATTCTTCCATTGAGTTTTATCTTTACCTGCTTATTAGTATCCTCCTCTGAAGTTGTATTAGTCTCTGGGTTTGTATCTCTGATCCCCCCGCACCGGCTCGTCCCGTACACTCGCCAAGTCAGAGTGCCTCGAGGGCGTGTATTGGCTGCTAACTAGGAAAGGGGCCGGCCATATGAGCTGCCCTAGCCGTGGCCACGTGCGTCCTCCGGTGCCGATCCCGTCGAGTATACCGGCCGGGGAAAGGATCAATCGTCGGTTATGTGCGGGAGCTCCGTGAGACTGAACCGCTCACATGCCCTGCTCGGCCACGCCCCCCTAGTCTCTATGTTTGGGTCTCTGATTATGTTGAAGTCTCCTCCTATGATTATTCGTCCATTTCTATTTTGAGTTACCTTCTTATGTGGTCGCTTGAAGAAGCCAATTTGTTGCCTATTTGGTCCATAGGCGTTAACGAGCATGTGTGAAGTACCATTGATATTGCAGGTGGCGATCAGGAAGTGGCCTTGAGGGTCGGCAATGGTCTGGTGTAGGGTGAGATGGAGTGTGTCTCGAAATGCCATCAAAACTCCATTTTTCTTTTTAGTGTTGGAAGCTAGTAGGATTTGTTGGTAATGTTTCATTTTGAGTTGAGGTGTCTTGGTTATTGCAAAGTGTGTCTCTTGCACTAAAAGAATGTCACTTTTTGGTTGTTGGCCTCTTTCAGTAGTGCCAATCTTTTTTGGGGTGTGTTCAGGCCTCTAGCATTTATAGAAATAATATTAAATGCCATATTGGGTTCGAGAATGATGGTCCGGAAGTGTTCTGAGTTTGATATATTCAAAAGAGAAGGTTGATGGGGTGGTGA
This sequence comes from Glandirana rugosa, assembly GCA_018402905.1. NCBI lineage: Eukaryota > Metazoa > Chordata > Amphibia > Anura > Ranidae > Glandirana > Glandirana rugosa. Next base: position 39,183 of record BLSH010014821.1, read on the forward strand.
CTGGTACCGGTGTGGTAGGGGATAGTAAAAAAGGAGAGCCCAAGAAGAAATAGGGGTTCTCAAGCTCAATGGGCAGTAATTACTGCACAGAACAATTGGGGTGGAGGCAATAGACTTACCACAGGAACAGGTAGATCTATATTCAATAGACCAGACAGACAGGTGCTGCTGGATGGAGCTGTAGGTAATCAGCAGCCGTAGTGTCCAGAGCGGACAGGGTCATAGGGTGTGTGCTCATTTGGACTGGTACGGTCCTCCTGTGTCCATTTGGAAATTGGATTGATCTCGCTGGTCAGGGGAGCATTCTGGTATGATGTGCGAGGCTCTTAGAAGTTTGAGGCCCTCAGGCAGAGTGCATACGATGAAAGTCTTATTTTGGTAGGTGATCAGGAGCTTGGTGGGGAATCCCCATTTGTATGGGATTTAATGGTTAATTAGTGCTTTGGTGATTGTCGTGAGTTGATGAGGGTTTTTTTTTTTTTGCCCTGGAGAGGTCAGCATATAGATTGATGGAGTTGAAAGGATCCAGGAGTCTGGTACTATGTTTCGCCACTTACATGACGCGCTCCTTGACAGTGAAAAAGTGGACACGTGCTAGGATATCTCTTGGAGTAGCAGGTGGTAGGTGAGGAAGCTTAGGGAGCCTATGCGCTCTATCTATTTCAAGGTCTCTTTCTGAGAAATCCGGTACAAGGGTGCGCATTAGTAATTTAAAAAAAATTTCAGGTTAGACTGTTGGGCTGATTCCGGTATTTTCCAGAAATTTATACTGTTCCTTCGGGAACGGTCCTCTAAATCTGCCAGTTTCAATTCGATTTGTTGTAGTTCATCCTCATGTTCAGTCAATGCATCTACTGTTTCATTGTGGGCATTATACAGGTCCCCATCTTAGCTTCTATATTGGAGCTTATCATGCTGATGTACCGTTACAGATAATGGGAAGGACAGGAGCCTGTTCTTCATTGTCTGCTCAGACAGTGGCTGATCAGAAGCAGGAAATGTATCCAGCACAGATGGCTGCTGAGGGGGAGGGAGGGGTAACATACAGGGCTGTGTTGGCTCAGGTCCTGACATTCTGAGCCTAGATTTAGCAGGGCTTGCGGTGGAGGGTGAAGCAGGAGGAGAGGACTCACCCTGGATGTTTGAAGCATGTCTGACTCTATGGATTGTTTCACATAATGCATTTGGGGAGTTCAATCCTTCTCCCCCCATGCTCTGTGCTTATACCTAGCAACCTTAATACTTCCATACTCAGTATATATCCCTCTACGTCACTGTAGGTCCTCACCTGTTCCCCTGCTCTGCTCTGGACACACTGACTGTATCCAGCAGCCCAACTGGGGGATCCCATCCCTGGGTGGGTCTCTGCGTTAACACACTGCTTCCATTGTTGGGTTTGACCCCCCCAGTCCGTTTTGCTGTATGCAACATCTCCATCTGACAGCTCACCCTTGCAGTGTTTTATGTTTGTAAGTATACCTATGCAAATGCAGTACAGTGTTTAAGATGCATAATACACATTATGGAATATATTGTCCTTACCAGTATATATATTTTACATACCATGGCTTGTTTATATGCTGTATTATGCTGTATACATTTCTGTATTCCACATATATTTGCTATTCCTCTCTAGGAATGTTAATCCTTTGTTATTATTTCATAGCGATTTGTGCATCCTCAATACACACAACTAGCAGACCTATCCTCAATACACACAACTAGCAGACCTTTGAAGAAGGAACTAATCCGAAACATGTCGTCTGTTGGGACCCTCTGAACCAGCCTTTCAGGGTGGACAGTTGGGTTGTTTATCCCTCATTTTTGTTGTGTGATATATTCATATACGTGCACTTCCTTTTTCTATACAGTTTATGCTAATACCCCTCACTTGAGGGTTGCACCTGTAACGATATTTTGAATGCTATTTACATTGTATGGACCTCTGTCCAGCTTTTACAAATATATAATTAATAAAATGTCCTTTTAACTTTATCACTCATCATTTCTGCCTAAAAGTCCCCGAGGGGGTCCTTCTTTTTTTTGCTCTTCAAGCAAAACTTTCCTATATATCACATTTCTGGGATGTTGGCAGTTTTTGTAACCTCGTGAGATTCTGCCCATATATCGACCATTTTTATTTATAGGTTGGGGCCACTTTTGAACCCTCAATCTTACGGTATTGATCTGAGGTTTGATCAGCCCCACCCAATAATGTGGCCAAGGTATTTGGCCTCCTCCAAGCCTATGGCACACTTTCTGGGTTTGACAGTGAGTCCTGCTTTCATAAGAGAATCTACTACTGCTTGCGCCAGGGGCAAATGAGATTCCAAATCTGGCCTGTGGATGACGACATCGTCCAAATAGGTGGCTGCGTATTGTTGACAATGTGGTCTTAAGGTCTTATACATCATTCTCTGGAATGAGGCAGGAGCACCATGCAAGCCAAAAGGCATCCACTTATACTGGAAGCACCCCTCGGGGTAGAAAACAGTTTTCTTTTTCGTAGACTCTGTTAGGTGTATCTGCCAATAGCCTCCACCACGTGTGAGGGGGTTAGCTATATGGGGAGCGCCTTCCCTGGGAAAAAGGTAGTCCAAACGGCATGTTTTCTAAAAAGCTGACTTGTAGCCAGTTTTATTTTAAAAGGTTGCATGAAAATCAACCAAACAACACAGAAAATAAATCTTTGCCATCCAGGCTCTTATTAAACATTTCCAATTTTCCTAACTGAGCGGCGAAGGGCTTCTCCCAGTCGCGCACAAAACAAAGACAATGCAAACCCTTTGTTTCAGTTATAAAGCAAACTTCGGTTCAGCAGCTCTCTTAGGTTTGATGGCGCCTGAGTCCAAGGCCAGAGTAAACCTTTGCTTTACTCCCGCTTATTTATATCACCTGTTGGTGGACACAAGTGAACCACAAAATCTGGTCCGTAACCAACCCTGCTAAGGTGGCTGGTAACACCTGGATCGGATTTTGCCTTAGTAAACTGCAAATGAACACATGCAAGGTGAAACATAACGTCCATCAATCACCTCGCCTTTCATAATGTCACTATATATATACACAGTATATACATACAGTATCTCACAAAAGTGAGTACACCCCTCACATTTTTGTAAATATATTTTTTCTTGTTAAAAGGTTTATTGCATTTTACAGAATTACATTGTATGTAGCATACAACAATACAATACTATTTCTGAATGATTAACAGATGAAGAACAGGTATATTGGCTTGAGATAATATTAAGTACGTTATTCTATAAGGGTAATGCGAGAAAAGGTGGGTACCTGGTTTGTGCGTACTACACATTTTTGTAAATATTTTATTATATCTTTTCATGTGACAACATTGAAGAAATGACACTTTGCTACAATGTAAAGTAGTGAGTGTACAGCTTGTATAACAGTGTAAATTTGCAGTCCCCTCAAAATAACTCAACACACAACCATTAATGTCTAAACCGCTGGCAACAAAATTGAGTACACCCCTAAGGGAAAAATTGTCCAAATTGGGCCCAAAGTGTCAATATTTTGTGTGGCACCATTATTTTACAGCACTGCCTTAACCCCCTTGGGCATGGAGTTCATCAGAGCTTGACAGGTTGTCACTGGAGTCCTCTTCCACTCCTCCGTGACGACATCACAGAGCTGGTGGTTGTTAGAGACCTTGTGCTCCTCCACCTTCCATTTGAGGATGTCCCACAGATTGTCAATAGGGTTTAGGTTGGAGACATGCTTGGCCAGTCCATCGCCTTTACCCTAAGCTTCTTTAGCAAGGCAGTGGTCATCTTGGAGGTGTGTTTGGTGTCGTTATGATGTTGGAATACTGCCCTGTGGCCCTGTCTCCAAATGGAGGGGATCATGCTCTGCTTCAGTATGTCACAGTAAATGTTGGCATTCATGGTTCCCTCAATGAACTGTAGTTCCCCAGTGCCTGCAGCACACATGCAGCCCCAGACCATGACACTCCCACCACCATGCCATGTAGGCAAGACACACTTGTCTTTGTACTCCTCGCCTGGTTGCTGCCACACATGCTTGACACCATCTGAACCACATACGTTTATCTTGGTCTCATCAGACCACAGGACATGGTTCCAGTGACTAGGGATGGGCCGAACACCCCCCCCCCCCCCGTTCGGTTTTCACCAGAACATGCGAACAGACAAAAAGTTCTGGGCGAACATCAGAACACCATTAAAGTCCATGGGATCCTAACATGAAAAATCAAAAATGCTCATTTTAAAGGCTTATATGCAATGTTATTGCCCTAAAAAGTGTATGAGGACCCGGGTCCTGCCCTAGGGGACTTGTATCAATGAAAAACAAAGTATTTAAATCAATTGTTTTTTCAGGAGCAGTGGTTTTAATAATGCTTAAAGTGAAAAAAAAATTCCTTTAAATTTTGTGCCTGGGAGTGCCCTTAGTCTGTGTGTAAAAGGGTGCATCTCTGTGAGGTGTAGAACATAGCCAGAGCAAAATGACATTTCCATAGGAAAAATTGTCATGTAATGTATTGCTGGTTCCCGGCAATATACAAAAAAAGCTGAAAAAAAGTGTGTGGGGTTCCCCCCCAGTCCAAACCAGGCTCTTCGGGTCTGGTTTGGATATTAATGGGAACCCCACACCAAATGTAAAAAAAAATTGACGTGGGGTTCCCCCCAAAATCAAAGCCAGACCCTTATCCAAGCATGCAGCCCTGGCAGGTTAGGAGAGGGAGGGGACGGGCAAGCGCCCCTACACCCTACCGTATCAGGCTACATGCCCTCAACATGGGGAGTATGGGTTCTTTGGGGAGCAACATGGAGACAAAGCACCTTGTCTCCATGTTAATGGGGACAAGAGCCCCTTCCCCACAAGCCTGGCCAGTGCTTGTGGGGGGTCTGTGGGCGGGGGGGCTTATCGGAATCTGGAAGCCCCCTTTAATAAGGGGGCCCCCAGATCCGGGCCCCCCTATGTAAGAAAAGAGCTATTTTACAAAATAGAGGACATGTCAAAAACGGCCTCTTGTTTTTTTTTTTACACTACACTCCTTTTTTGGTGAATGGGCAGGGGTACAATGTACCCCATACCTATTCACATGGGGGGGTTGGGTTCTGGGTTGGACCCCTCACAACCACCGGCCAGGGTTGTGGGGGTGAGGCCCTTCTCCCACATGCGGACAAGGTCCTTTGGGGGCGACCTCAAAGCATCCTCCCCATGTTGAGGGCATGTGGCCTGGTATGGTTCAGAGGGGGGGGGCGCATGCTCATCCCCACCCACTCCTGCCATGACAGGACTGCATGCTTGGATAAGGGTCTGGTTTGGATTTTGGGGGCCCCACGCTAATTCTTTTAAAAATTTTGGTGCGGGGTTCCCCTTATATTCCATACCAGACCTGAAGGGCCTGGTTTGGATTTTGGGGAGGAAATTGGGCCTTGGGTGCTGGCGGTGCCAGAACACTGTAACCCCTTGCAGTTACTCTTGTTGGACGGAGGAAGTGGGCCTGATGTTATAAATTAGTTTACAAATTGTGTTGAAAAGCCCCCAGTCAAACAGGTGGAAAAAAACTGGGCCTTGGGTGTTGGCGGTGCCAGAACACTGTAACCCCTTGCAGTTACTCTTGTTGGACAGAGGGACTGGGCCTGATGTTGTAAATTAGTTTACAAATTGTGATGAAAAAATGGCGATCGTTGCAATACTATTTGTCACACGGTATTTGCACAGAGGTCTTTCAAGCGCAATTTTTTTGGAAAAAATTTGCTTTTTTGAGTTAAAAAATAAGACAACACTAAAGTTAGACCATTTTTTTTGGTATATTGTGAAAGAGGATGTTACACCAGGTAAACAGATACCATACATGTTACGGTTGAAAATTGCGCAGACTTGCGGAATGGCGATAAACTCCGGTACTTAAAAATCTCCATAAACATTTTTAACGGTTACCAGGTTGGAGGTGCAGAGGAGGTCTTTTGCTAGAATTACTGCTCACACTCCGGCGATCGTGGCGATACCTCACATGTGTGGTTTGAACACCGTTTTCATATGCGGGCGTGACTTACATATGCGTTTTCTTTGCTGCATAAGTTAAGTTGGCGCTTTAAATTTTTTTTTTATTTATTTTATTTTATTTTTTATAATACGGTTTGTTTAAAAAAAAAATATGATCACTTTTATTGTTATCAAGAGGAATGTAAACATCCCTTGTGATAATAATATATGGTGACAGTTACTCTTTATGGAGGGTCTAAAAGACCCCCATCCCTCTTTTTGCACTTCGCAGTATTCAGATCACCAACAACAACGATTCTGAATGCTGTCATTTTTTTAAAACCAATGCCGTTTGCTGCCAAGTAAACCAGAAGTGACATTGTGACGTTGCTTCCGGAAATGTACGAAGGTGTCCTGATTGAAGCCGATTCTGGCTTCCACAGGGACTCCACACAGCGGCCAGAAGTGTTGGATCGGAACTCCGGTCTTCTGGTGGGACGGGAGACCGGAGAAGAGCGGCAGACGTTGGCGGGAGGGGGGTGGCCCCTCCCGCTCCCTGGGATAAAAACCGAGCAGTTTCCGAGCCGGATCAGCCATTATCACTGGATAGCTGGCCACCTGCTCTAAAAAATGTTACCAGGGTATAGCCTGTAGCTGCAGGCTATACACCGATACATCCACTTAAATTCACGTTAATTAAGTGGTTAAAAATTGTGATGAAATGCCCCAGTCAAACAAGTGGTAAAACATTTGGACTTGGGTATTGTCGTTGCCAGAACACTGTAACCCCTTGCAGTTACTTTTGTTGGGCGCAGGAATGGGCCCTGCTGTTGTAAATTAGTGTAACCACTTAACACGAATCGCTGTTTATAAATGGTGGCTGCTTTAAGTGGAAGCATCGGGGTATAGTCTGCAGCTACAGGCTATTCCCTGGTACCGGTTTTTAGAGCAGGTGGCCGGCTATCCGTTGATAACAGCTGATCTGGCTCAGAAGCCGCTCGGTCCTTATCCTAGGCAGCGGGAGGGGACATCCCCCCTCCCACCACCGTCCGCCGCTCCTCTCTGGCCTCCCGTCCAACCGGGAGACTGGAGCTCTGATCGGGCACGTCCGCCGGCTGTGTGGAGTCCCTGTGGAAGCCGGAATCAGCTTTGATCGGGACTTCTTCTTAAATTTCCGGAAGCAACGTTACAATATCACTTCCTGTTTACTCAGCAGCTAACGGCGCCAGTTTAAAAAAAAAAGACAATATTCAGAATTGCCATTTTTCCCGATCTGAATACTGTGAAGTGTAAAGGAGGGATGGGGGGGTCTAAAAGAAAGAGTACCTGTCACCATATATTGCTATCACAAGGGGTGTTTACATTCCTTGTGATAGGAATAAATGTGATCAGATTTTTTTTTTTAAAAGGAACAGCGTTAAAAGAAAAAATAAAATAAAATAAATACATTTTTTTTAAAGCGCAATTATCTCCGCGAGCTAGTGCAGCAAAGAAAACGCATATGTAAGTCGCGCCCGCATATGAAAACGGTGTTCAAACCACACGTGTGAGCAATAATTCTAGCAAAATACTTCCTCTGCACCTCTAACCTGGTAACCGTTAAAACATTTTAAAGTGTCGCTTATGGAGATTTTTAAGTACCAGAGTGCGTCGCCATTCCGCGAGGGTGCGCAATTTTTAACCGTAACATGTATGGTATCTATTTACATGGTGTAGCATCCTCTTTCACAATATACAAAAAATTGGGCTAACTTTACTATTGTCTTATTTTTTAACTCAAAAAAGTGTTTTTTTATTCCCAAAAAAAGCGGTTGAAAGACCGCTGCGCAAATATCGTGTAACAAAAAGTATTGCAACGATCGCCATTTTATTCTCTAGGGTGTTTAAAAAAATATATATATAATGTTTGGGGATCCTAAGTAATTTTATATAAAAAAAATGAATTTTAACTTGTAAACAACAAATGTACAAAAGGGCTCTGGGGGTTAAGGGGTTAAAAACTGTATATATTTTAAGACACCACGTCAGGTGTACTATATACCGTACGTACACCCCCGAATACGCTGTGTGTATGTGTGTGTGTGTATATATATATATATTTATTTATTAGACTGTGTGTGTGTATATACTGTATATACACACATACATATACACACAGTATACAGTATATATATTCTTGCACTGCCTGACTGTATACAGAGAGCCCTAGCTATCTATCTTTTTTTTTATCTATCTATCTTTACATCTATCTTTTTATGCATGTATCTATCTATCTTTGTATCTATCGATCAGTCTTTTTTTTCTTTTTTTTTACAATTACCTATCTAACTAAATTGCCTGTAATCCACATCCTAAACTATCTATATATCTGCCGTTTCACACACTACATAGAGCCCCTGTACAAGCGGCTTTATATAGTGTGGGGCAGGGATTGAGGCTGCTGTGCAGTGATTGGCTAAAGGCACCCTGCCTTTAGCCAATCAAAGCTCTCACAGCAGGCCACCCGCTAATTGGCCAAAGCATGCAGGTCATGTGCATGCTTTGGCCAATCAGCGGGCCGCATTCCACCGCCATTTGAAAACATTATGGGGTGTGCAAACTTGCCGCGAACGCCCCATAATGTTCGGGTTTCCCTGAACAAACGAACAGCCGATGTTCAAGTCGAACTCACGTTCAACCTGAACATAAAGCCTATCCCTATCAGTGACCCATGTCTTTAGTCTGCTTGTCATCAGCAAAGTGTTTGTGGGCTTTATTGTGCATCATCTTTAGATGAGGCTTCCTCCTGGGACGACAGCCATGCAGTGATGCAGTGTGCGGCACATGGTCTGAGCACTGGCAAACTGACCCCCCACCCCTTCAACCTCTGCAGCAATGCTGGCAGCACTCATACATCTATTTCCCAAAGACAACCTCTGGATATGACGCTGAGCACGTGCACTCAACTTCTTTGGTTGACCATGGCAAGGCCTATTCTGAATGGAACCTGTCCTGTTAAACCGCTGTATGGCCTTGGCCACCATGCTGCAACTCAGTTTCAGGGTCTTGGCACTCTTCTTATAGCCTAGGCCATCTTTATGTAGAGAAACAATTCTTTATTTCAGATCCTCAGAGAGTTCTTTGCCATGAGGTGCCAGTATGAGAGAGTGAGAGCAATAACACCAAATTTAACACACCTGCTCCCCTTCACACCTGAGACCTTGTAACACTAATGAGTCACATGACACCGGGGAGGGAAAATGGCTAATTGGGCCCAATTTGGACATTTTCACTTAGGGGTGTACTCACTTTTGTTGCCAGCAGTTTAGACATTAAAGGCTGTGTGTTTTGTTATTTTGAGGGGACAGCTAATTTACACTGTTATACAAGCTGTACACTCACTACTTTGCATTGTAGCAAAGCGTCATTTCTTCAGTGTTGTCACATGAAAAAATATAATAAAATATTTACAAAAATGTGAGGGGTGTACTCACTTTTGTGAGATACTGTATATACACTATATTGTCAAAAGTATTGGGAGCCTGCCTTTACATGCGCATGAACTTTATTGCCATTCCAGTTTTTGTTCATAAGCTTCAATATTGAGTTGGCCTACCCTTTGCAGCTACAATAGCTTCAACTCTTCTGGGAAGGTTGTCCACAAGATTTAGGGGTGTGTCTAAGGTAATGTTCCACGTACATGAACTTTAATGGTAGCCCAGTCTTAGTCCGTAGGGTTCAATATTGAGTTTGCCCACCTTTTGCAGCTATAACAGCTTCAACTCTTCTGGGAAGGCTGTCCACAGGGTTTAGGAGTATGTCTAAGGGAATGTTTGACCATTCTTCCATAAGTGCATTTGTGGGGTTAGGCACTGATGATGGACGAGAAGACTTGGCCCCCAGTCTCCGCTCTAATTCATCCCAAAGGTGTTCTATTGGGTCAAGGTCAGGACTCTGTGCAGGCCAGTAAAGTTCCTCCACCCCAAACTCGCTCATCCATGTCTTTATGGACCTTGCTTTGTGCAGTGGTCCAAAGTATTTGGTGGAGGGAGGATTATGGTGTGGGGTTGTTTTTCAGGGGTTGGGCTTGGCCCCCTAGTTCCAGTGAAGGGAGCTCTTAAGGCATGAGCATACCAAGACATTTGGACAATTTCATGCTGCCAACTTTGTGGGAACAGTTTGGGTATGGTGCCTTCATGTTCCAATATGACTGCGCATTAGCGCACAAAGCAAGGTCCATAAAGACACAGATGAGTGAGTTTGGGGTGGAGGAACTTGACTTGCCTGCACAGAGTCCTGACCTCAACCAGATAGAACACCTTTGGGATGAATTAGAGTGTAGAACATTCCCATAGACACACGCCTAAACCTTGTAGACAGCCTTCCCAGAAGAGTTGAAGCTGTCATAACTGCAAAAGGTGGGCCAACTCAATATTGAGCCCTACAGACTAAGGCTGTGATACCATTTAAGTTCATGTGCGTGTGAAGGCAGGTGTTGCAATACTTTTGACAATATATATGTAGCGGGGGCCCACTTTGCTGCCTGCTACTTCTGAACTTTGCCAGGAGACCTCTGAGAGTACACAGGCTCTCATAACAGGGAGAATGTGCCTGCCAGCTCTCTATGGATTTGGGTTTTATCCCCCCCCCTGTTTATGTGCAGAGCAGGGCACACACACACAGGGATCAGATTACACTATGAGACTCCTGGGTCCTGTGTATGAGGAGGAAAAGCTCAGTGAATACAGACTAGTGATGGGAAGTTCGATTCTTTTAAGTGAATCGGTTCATTTTGAGTCACTCACTGAAATGAACCGATTCATGAATCGATTCTTCGGTTCACTTGCTGAGTCTATTGACAAGCAAGTGAACCGAAGCTCTGACTCAACCTTATTCAAGGAGTAGAATCAGAGAACTGATTCACAGATGTTTGGCAGTCCTGGGAACGTTTTTTTTATTCAGTTCCTTGGCTCAGAGAGCAGTCACAAAGCCTATTGTTGTATAAAGACTGTCAGACCATAAAATTTTGTCACACCAAAATTGATAACGCTGTTAGCGTTATCAATTTTGGTGACACACAAACGAAAAACAGGTTTTTATGTGTGAACTGCATTCTGATTGGCCAACTTAACTGTTAGCATTGCTAGCCATCAGGTTTGTCCACAGTCTTGACAGCACAGGAATAAAGATCGGATTTTATTAATGCAGGCAAAGTACCCACGGTAGTAAAATACAATCGTTAATTATGCATTGTAAAGACTGTGGACAAATCTGATGGTTAGCAATGTTATCTATGAAGTTGGCCAATCAGAATGCAGTTTACACACAAAAACCCGCTTTTCCTTTACACCGCTGTTTGTGCGTCACTGTAAGTGGCAATCTTGGCTGATCCTATAGATTCCTTGATCTGACAGATCACCTCCTACCCAGGTTACTGAGCACAATCCTATCCTCATATGATCATATAACAGACAGTGGTGATTCATGGTTCTTCAGTGTACTGTGCTGTTACAACTCATTTGATTCTTTAACTCGTATGATTCTTTAACTCGATCTACTGGTAAACTGATTCAACTGAACTGATGAACTGTGTGAGCTGTATATCCATCCAGTTCTTTGAGTCGGTGTGCTGTGGGTTCTCTGATTGGTTGCAGGGAGGGGCTGAGTTCTCACTCTAGGATCAGATTACCTAAGCTGCTCTGCTATGCTATTGAGTTCACATGAACGGTTCCAAACAAATCAGTTCAGTGAAATTAAACGATTCACTCAGTTCACTGAAAAGAATCGATTCAAAAGAACGATTCGTTCATGAACTGGACATCACTAAGACACAGTTTGTCTGCATTGAGGAGTGATTTCACCCCTCCCTTACTTTCTCTTCACAAGGACACAGCAAAGACTGCCTACTCTGCCTTCTTCCCTAGTCATCCATTGGCAGAAGGAACTCAGCCAATCAAGGACGAATGAAGAGCCGCAAAGAACTCTGGGAAGTAGAGTTCTTAACACAAGCTGACTGATTGATATACAGAGATTGGGAACTGCAAGTACCAACAGCCTTTGGGAAATAGAAGGAAAGGAAACCAGAGGGAACTTCCTGGGAGGAGGGGGAGAGCCAGCACGAGGGGGAAAGGAGACTGTGTGTATTGGAGATGGAGTGTTGTGGCCTTGGATCGGACGGATTGCATCTGCTGCAGATGGAAAGCTGGTGGCAGGCACCCGAGCCTAAGGAAAGCCAGAGGACGCCTGGAGACATCCTGGTCGGTGCAGTGCACCTCTGAGGAGGTTTCAGCTAGACACTTGTACAGTCTAGTACTGCAGCGCTTCTCTCACGGCCTTGTTGACGTAGGACTGAGTGAGGGGCTATTCGTCTAAAACTTCTTAATTTAAAACTCTACATTATTTCCTTTGTTTGCCTTACTAAAGTTACATGGAACTGTGCTACTGTTACAACCTGCCTGGCAGTGAGAGACACTTGTCCCCCACTCTATAGGATTACAATATCAGTTGCTCCTAAGCCCTTTGAATGCACTGAGTTTCACTTCATTAACAGGAGACCAACAAGTGCACCACCGTAAAGCACATGCAGGACTTTATCAGGGTTTCAGGACAGTGGTTGTGTATAATTGGATCCATATTTGGGGGTTTGATTCAGTGCACTGGGTCAGGTATCAAGGTAAAGCCGGCTTCTGGGACTTTGGTGCTAGGGTGAGGGAGAGTGGGGACTGACACACAAATTAAAGTGGTCCTGAACCCTCCTTCTGTCTGGACTCATATAGCACACTTCAGTAAGGGGTTCTTAAATGCTGTATTGAAGTTGAGATTGTTTTTTAACCATTCCCAAGCATTCACCTCTGTCCTTGGGCCCACTCCATTAAAAGGGGTCCTCCAGGAACAGACGAGGTTGCATCTATTCTACTTATATTTATTCTATAAATATTGTCGCATCACTGTGGCTGTTGTTATATATTCCTTTTAACCCCTTCCCGCCGGTAGGACGTCCATGGACGTCCTGGACTTTGAGGGGTGATATCTGAATGGTGCCAGCAGCTACAGGCACTGTTCAGATATCATTTTTTAGGCTGGTGATCCTGTACACCATAGGAATGATCATAGTGGCAGTTCAGCCGCTTGATCATTCTTATAGGCAGCAGCCATTCGGTGCTTCTCCCGTGCCGCCCGTACGATCGGCGGCAGGGAGAAGAGATCCGTCGCCGCCGGATTGTTGTCAGGGAGATGACTGATGACCATCTGGTCACCAGTCATCTCTATGACCCTCGGAGGCCCGATATGATTGTCACGTCCAGGCCGGCTTTAGTAAACAAAGCTGTGATCACGGCTGGAAAGGCTGGGATCGGAATTTTTTTTTCTGATCTCAGTCTTTCCAGCCTGCAGGAGAGATGTGAGGTCATATTGACCTCACATCTCTCCATAAAGAGTGCCTGTCATGCACCATTCCTATTACAAGGGATGTTTACATTCCTTGTAATAGGAATAAAAGTGATCAAAAAAAAAATAAACAGACAGTGTAAAAATAAAAGTAAAATAAATAATAATAATAAAAAAAAAATTAAAGTCCCTGCATGCTCGCGCGCAGAAGCGAACACATATGTAAGCCCCGCCCACATATGTAACCGGTGTTCAAACCATACATGTGAGGTATCGCCGCGTGCGTTAGAGTGAGAGCAACAATTCTAGCAGTAGACCTCCTCTGTAACCCTAAGCATGTAACCTGTAAAAAATATTAAAGCGTCACCTATGGAGATTTTTAAGTACCAAGGTTTGGCGCAATTCCACGAGTGTTCGCAATTTTAAAGCATGACATGTTGGGTATAAATTTACTCGGTGTAACATCCTCTTTTACAAAATACAAAAAAATTGGGCTAACTTTACTGTTTTGTATTTTTTTAATTCACTAAACTGTTTCTTTTCCAAAAAAAAGTGTTTGAAAAATTCCTGCGCAAATATCGTGTAATATAAAAAGTTGCAATGATTGCCATTTTAGTCCCTGCTAAAAAAACATATATAATGTTTGGGGGTTCTGAGTAATTTTCTAGCAAAAAAATTATGATTTTTACATGTAGGAGAGGAGTGTCAGAAATGGCCCGGTAAGGAAGGGGTTAAGCAACTTTTACAGTAAGGGTCCTTTCACACACACGGACCATTTGTCCGTTTTTCATCCATCCGTTAATGGATGAAAAACGGACATCAATGCATCTCTATGGAAAAACGGATGACAACTGATGATCATGTATTTGCATCCGTTTTCATCCGCTTCCGTCAGCATCCGTTTTTTTGAACGGATTAAAGTCCTATTTTTCATCCGTCGAAAAAACGGATCGGACGAAAAATGGATGTAAACTGACGAACGGTCAGTTTTTCATCCGTTTTTGCATTGGTAGTGAATGTAAAAAAAAACTGATGAAAAACTGATGACCACTGATGAAAAAACGGATGAAAAAAACGGATGAAAAACGGATGAACTGATGAACTGATGAACTGATGAACGGTCCGTGTGTGTGAAAGAACCCTAAAAGTTTACCCTTTTTGATTTTACCATAATCTGTGTCAGTTACTGTGTCAATTCCATTATATTACCGCCAGGTGTGCCAACGGGGATTGAGGCTAATGTTGAGGTTGAGAGGCAGAATAGCCCGGGAACAAATACAAATTTCATTAGCAGCTGCTCCGAGAGTGCCGCTACAATATATATATATATATATATATATATATATATATATATATATATATATATATATATAT
>BLSH010014840.1:5916-20709 GCA_018402905.1 Glandirana rugosa
AACCAAGAGCGACAATTTTGAAAAAAGAACAATATTTTTTACTTTTTGCTCTAATAAATATCCCAAAATAAAAAATAAAAAATAAATTATTCATTGGGTTTGGCCGATTTATATTCTTCTACATATTTTTGGTAAAAAAAATCGCAATCTGCGTTTATTGATTTGTTTGCGCAAAAGTTATCGCGTCTACAAACTATGGGAATTGATTTCTGGCGTTTTTATTATTATTATTTTTTTTACTAGTAATGGCGGCGATCTGCGATTTTTATCGGGACTTTGATATTGGGGCGGACATGTCGGTCATTTTTGACACTTTTTTGGGACCAATGACATTTATTCAGCGATCAGAAATTTAAATGTCCACTGATTACTGTATAAATGTCATTGGCAGTGAAGGGGTTAACCTGCAGGGGGCAGTGAAGGGGTTAACAATGTTCCCTGGGTGTGTTCTAACTGTGGGGGGGATGGGCAGGTCGGGACATAACAGATCTAACTGATCCCAGTGACAGGGATCAGTAGATCTGTTTGTCCCGTCACAGAACGGGGAACCGCCATGTTTACATCGGCGGTTCCCCGTTCTACAGCTCTGTAAGGCGATCGCGGGTCAGGAGCGGACATCGAGTCCGCCCGACCCGCGGGCACGTCCACGCAGCGTGCGGCGGCGGCCGCGCACGCGCGCCGCCGTCGCCGCCCAGTGCGCGCAGGGGGCATGTGAAGGGGCGGACGTCCTTGGACGTCCACCCGGATTTTCAGATCCGCGCTGTAGACGTCTTTCGTCTATAGCGCGGATCTGTACAGGTTAATAATATGCTGAAGGCTATGACATATATGGATGTGATTGACTGAATGACTATACCTTTCTTAGCGAACGTACTGGCAAGAATTTCCACTGCTGCTTTGTCTGGACAAATGATCTGATAAACACTGAAGTCAAGCTGATACTATCTAAACCATATGAACGGGAAATCAGGATACAGGTTGCTCAGGAACACACACTATATGCTGTAGATCAGACAGCACTTGCTGCAGGGAGTGCAGGGCTGAAATAGAGACATTTGGCGCTGTTTCCGGGGCATGCGTCGAACTCGGCAGGCGAACTCGCCTGCTGAGAGCAGAGAAACCCAGTCGTCTTGTGTCGTCTGTGTCATCTGTGTAATCTAATAACTCACAAGGAAAGTTAGTTAAGGCCTGAGCATTATCCTGTAACTGAGGAGGCTGGAATATAAACACTTGAGTGTACTGGATTGCTTTTAGCTGTAAGCTTACCACAAAGTCAGTGATCACTTTGAGGGTTTCTATCTACTACAGGAAAAAGGGATTTTATTAAAACTTACCGTAAAATCCTTTTCTCCGAGTTCACTGACAGACGCAGCTTTCCATTACGTGTGGGTTTATGCTGGTCTCACTAGGAGTTAACTAGGCAGGGAAAAGAAACAGCTGGCCCTCCCATGGGGCTGTCCCACATAAACCCCCTCCATAGCATAGCTCACCAGTTCGTACACAAGCCGTACAAGAACAGAGCACAGAGGGGTGGGTGCTGCATCTGTCAGTGAACTCGGAGAAAAGGATTTTACGGTAAGTTTTAATAAAATCCCTTTTTCTCCTATCGTTCACTGACAGACGCAGCTCTCCATTACGTGTGGGGATGCCCCCAAGCTGTGTCAAAAAGAGGGGTGGGTAAACGCTAACAACAGTACCCAACAGAACCTCTAAGGAGGCGACAGACGCTCCTACACTGCTGCCTGCAAAACTTTGCGGCCAAAAGCAGCATCCGAAGATGCAAACACATCAACTTTATAGAACTTAGTGAAAGTGTGAGCCAAGGCCCAAGTGGCCGCCTTGCACACCTGTGACACCGAGGCCTGGGGTCTGGAAGCCCAGGAAGTGCTAACAGCCCGGGTAGAATGAGCTGTGACCGGAAAAGGGGGAACCTTGCCCCGAACAGAATATGCATGGGTCACGGTCTGTCTGATCCAACGAGAGATCGTAGCCGACGAGGCCGCCAAACCTTTGCGCGGACCCTCAGGCAGCACAAACAGAGCATCAGCTTTTCGAAAAGAAGCTGTAGCAGACAAATACACTCTTAAGGCCCTCACTACGTCCAAGGCATGCAATTCAAATTCTTTTGGGTGCGATGGACGAGGGCACAATGAAGGAAGGACAATATCTTCATTAATGTGAAAGGAAGAAACCACTTTCGGAAGAAAGGAAGGAGAGGGTCGCAAGACCGCCTTATCCTTAAGCAGGACTAAGTAGGGAGACTTGCACGAGAGTGCTGCTAATTCAGACACCGTCTGGCGGAGGTGATGGCTACTAGGAAAGCCACCTTCTGCGAGAGCAGTTGTAAGGAAATCTCCCTGATTTTCTCATAAGGCGGTTTCTGAAGTACAGAAAGCACGATCAGGAATGTGAGCCAGCCACCGGTCTGCGAACCCCAGAAGACGTCCCCTCACCCGAAACCCGGGTGGGGGCAACCCATCAGGCTGAGGAGGAATTGTCTTCCGCCTTTTCGGTTTTGCCCTGCCACTGCCACTTATCGGCCCCTGCAGTGACCTTACCGGGACGGGTCCCCTTACCTGTTGCCCTCGGGGCGGCGAAAAAACCTTTTCTGACCCGAGGGAGGGGGCCCCTGTCTACGGCGAAACTCGCGCCTCAGGGGCTCCGGAAGAAAGGTACTCTTACCTCCCGTAAAGCCCTTTATGATCTCATCCAAACATGGACCAAATAGACGTCCACCCTGAAAAGGGAGGTCAGCAAGACATTTTTTGGAAGCATGATCGCCAGACCAAGAACGCAACCAGAGTATCCTTCTGAGGATAATGGCAAAAATCGCTATCCTGGATAACATCGGCAGTAAATCAACGGCCGCATCACAAAGGTACTTGAAGCCTTGGAGCAAAAACTCAGCCCTCTGCGGAGCATCCATCAGGCCGCCGCATTCCAGATCGGACTGAAGCTCCGCCATACGCTCAGACAGATGTTGAGCCGCCATGGTGCCTCTGTTTGTCTATCAGCGGGGTCCTTGAAAGAAGGAGACCCTTCCAGAGCAATAGTCGTCGCCTTACGAAGGTGGGCTATTGGTGGGTCCACCACAGTCGATTCCCATTTTTTCAAAAAGCTTTCCCCAAAGGGATAGCGAGCAGCGAAACGTTTTGACAGTCAAAATGGCCGCCGTTAGACACTAGAGGCCGAAACCCCCTGTACAGAGACTTGCAGTACCGCAAACAGCCGCTCTGAGCGCTAGAGGGAAAGCCCCATAGGCCAGATATGTCTGCGGCTACGGCAAAATGGCGACGTTCCGCCGCAAAATGGCGTCATGCGGCGAAAACGAAAATGACGGCGCAGACGGACGGGGTGCGGTGCGGGGGTAGGGGAGCGGGTGTGAAGGGGGGGCAGGAGCTCCATGCGCCCATGTTGTTGGCTACCCAGACAAAAAAGAAAAACATTTTTTTTTTGGTCCCCCTTCCGCCCCCGAAAAGGGGGGAAAGGTGGAACTCTCACTCACCACTCCACGAGCGCCATGGGTAGCCACCGCAGACTTTCCGCCCCTGCCTGGATGGCACGCTGCAGGCCAGATTCGCCCTACCGATTTGCATCTGGGCTGGGTGTAAGTGGGGATCACCCCAGGCCACCCACACGGAACGGGCAATATGCGGCGAGTCCCCATACTCAGGGACTGGCTCGCATCAGTCGGCCAGTTCGGGGAAAGTACAGAGCCCATGGACTCTCCATGCCCTGACCGGCTTCTTGATAGCAGATCATCTTGATAGAAGACAGGAAAATAAAATAAAATAAAAAGAATGGTCACAAACAGGACCGCAATTCCACTAAAGGGAAGCCAGGTCAACTCCTTGCATTTAGACTGGTGAGCTATGCTATTGAGGGGGTTTATGTGGGAAGAGAGGACGGCCCCATGGGAGGGGCCAGCTGTTTCTTTTCCCTGCCTAGTTAACTCCTAGTGAGACCAGCATAAACCCACACGTAATGGAGATCTGCGTCTGTCAGTGAACGATAGGAGAAAGTTGTGTATTCCATCTTTGTGCAATATTTGAAGGACCTGTGGCTACAGTTGTTTTAGGTACCTAATATCTAAATGAAATAGCCAGCAGAAAATGCACTGAACTTAGTGAGAATTTGCTATAAATACAGCTACCCCCCCCCCCACACCCACACACACACACACTTGTAGGACTCAGGGTTATACACCCTGCCATTGAATTCTTCTAAAAACTCTCAATAATAAAGCAGGTGAAACTATGTGAACTAATTATATTCTTTTTATTATACCAGTTTGTTTACATTCCTTTGAGTAGTACTGATTTATCTATGTAACATTGTGTGGTATCAGTTTACCTACAAATCACTAATCAACCCAAGTCAGTCTACAATCTATTAGACTATAGCACAGGTTTAATCACCATTGATTTACCTCAATTAAACTCTGTTTGCAATTCATATTGGTAAACACTCGGGTATCCTGATTATACTCAAGTGGAGGAGTTCAGAACATAATTTTAAACAGTGAGTGTCAATGAATAGAAGAGAGTAACGACACACCTTTGGTCCTTTTGTGTCTCTCTTATATTCACTAAGATTTTTTTTTTTTGTTAACCATAGATTTTTATTGAAAGCTTACAGTTGTACAATAGTAGCTTCAGCCGTCATATGACATATTTATACAACAAGAGCGGTAGATGACTGATAGACATTTACAACTGACCGAGTAATAAGAAAAGAAAATAAAGGTAAGGAAAAAAACAAAAAAGGGGAAAAACGAAAAGTAACAAATGCATGGTCATAGTTTTATACCTGCTTTGTTCCTAATTCTGCTAGACAATAAGTACGACCTCAATCAGAGGTAGAGCCTGTCACCCCTATAGGGAGCTGACTGTGATCAGGCCCTGAGCATGCTAGGTATAGGAACCTAAGCTATGACCCTCCTGGGGGATCATAGTGCTTTATATTGCTTAAGAAAGTCTGTGTAGTTAAGTCCATGTCAACAACATACTAAACTATAACTGCAATCTGCTCATTGTTGAAACACAATCCTACAGTATTGCTTCATCCCTTGAATCCTTGGGGGTACTTTATTATAGTTAACTATACAGGTGCTCCACTAGGTGAGTGTCAATATATCTGAAATTCAAAGATTCTGCCAATATTCTTATACAACGCTAGAGGCTCTCTTGGATTTCAACCACACATTCCAGCATCCATGGAAAGCCTGGGCCCTCCTCTCCTTATATGCAAGCATTTTTTCCATTTTGCATTGTGTGTTAAATCTAGTGATCATTTCTGTGATAGTTGGAAGGTGTTTCGCCCTCCATTTTGCTGCTATCGCTATTCTGGTAGCGAACAATATATGGGCTATAATTTTCCTTGAGTTGAAATGTTCAATGCCCACACTCAAAATTGCCAGTTCTGGAGTAAAATTGGTAAATAGATAATTCCGAACATAGGACAAGGCATCCGATATGGAAGGATCCCATCTGGAGATGATGTCAAATCGTCTGCGCTCCACATGGAATCACTTCCCAATTTGCGTGTCACCAACGGGGGAGGGGAAAACGCCGTCGCCAGCCACGGCGCCTCCCAGCCAATCCGACACGCCCACCTAGACAAGTGGGCAGTGTTGAAGCATGCGCGTATGTCTTCACTTCCCATTTGGACGGCATCCGGCCAATGTGCGATTCAAGACTAAAGGGGAACCGGATATGATGGTACCATGCCAGAAATGCCATCACGGTGTCTGCAGAATACGTGCAGCCTGTACGCTGTCAACCACCATTTAGCGGTCTGATGCTGATATAATCAAAAAGGTAATAAAATATATAACGTGTTACCCCAAAAATAGATGTAACCAACAATACAAAATACAGACTAAGTATTGCCCTATAATAGTGTAAGGAGAATAAAAATCAAATACTCCATCATGTAAATATAACACGAATATATGGTAGATATATAGATTAAAATTGCCCTATAAAATAAAAAATACATAAGACCTGGACAGATGGAGTGGACAGGGAACAAATAAAAGTGGAATGCAAATGGATTGGTAACAACCCAATCAGGATTGGTTGATAAAAGAATTTATATACCAATCCACATTCATTCCATGAGGCCAGTAACTCCTTAATTTGTATCTCCAAACATGATAATCCCCTAACACGTGAATTACCTCGCCATGGAGACACATATTGATCAATAATAAGGAACTCCGCACCCATTGGATTTATGTCATGGAATTGTAGATAGTGTTTTGGAACTGTGTGGTTGGTAGACCCCTTCTTAACCACTTCCACACCGTGTGTAGTATATTTACTGCGGCAGTGTGGATACGTTCCGCGAATCGGCGTAAATTTGCGGGTGGCTGCTAGGGGGCGCGCGCCCGCCGTAGTCCTGAGGAGTGTGCCCGCGGCTCGGATGGACCCGATGTCCGCCGGCGAGCTGCGATGAGCCGCCACAGCAAAGAACGGGGAACCGCCGATGTAAACACGGCGGTTCCACGCTCTGTCAGTGCGGGCATAGGAGATCTACTGATCCCTGTCACTGGAATCAGTTAGATCTCTTATGCCCATAACAGTCCAGTCCCCCCCCCCCCCACAGTTAGAACACGCCCAAGGAACACAGTTAACCCCTTCACTACCTCCTGCATGTTAACACCTTCACTGCCAATGACATTTACACAGTAATCAGTGGACATTTAAATTTCTGATCGCTGTATAAATGTCATTGGTCCCAAAAAAGTGTCAAAATGGTCCGACATGTCCGCCCCAATATCGCAGTACCGCTAAAATTTGCAGATCACCGCCATTACTAGTAAAAAATATAAAAAAAATAAAAGCCCCAGAAATTAATTCTCATCATCCGTAACCACGGACACTTTTGCGCAAACCAATCAATAAACGCTGATTGCATTTTTTTTTACCAAAAATATGAGGAAGAATATAAATCAGCCAAAACCGATGAAAAAAAATGTTTTTTTTATATATTTTTTTGAATTTGTACTTTAGCAAAAAGTAAGAAAAACTGTTTTTTTTTGCAAAATTGTCGCTCTTCTTTTGTTTATAGCGGTGATCAGAAATGATGCAGAGGTGATCAACTACCACCAAAAGAAAGCTCTATTTGTGGGAATAAAAGGACACAAATTTTGTTTGGGTACAAAGTCGCATGATCGCGCAATTGTCAGTTAAAGGGATGCAGTGCAGAATCACATAAAGTGCTCTGGTCCTAATCTGGGAAATCCTTCCGGGGCTGAAGTGGTTAATGTTCGCTATATGTTCATTTACACGAACCGAGAATGGACGGATGGTACGTCCCACATACTGCTTTTTACATGGGCATGTGATTAAATAGACTATATATTTAGTGGCACATGTGGTGAAACATTTCATGTCATACACTCTGTTAGTCACCATAGAAGTAAACTTACATGATTTCTTTTTTAAAGTATTGTGTAAACATACATTGCACTTCCAGCAAGGGTAAAATCCTTTAATGTCCCCAAAAAAGGAGGGTCTCTTGGGGGGGTCAACAACATTCGGGGCTACAATATTTCTAACGGATTGTGCACCCTTATAGATCACGTTCGCATTGTCAGGGAGCCGTGGACCAAGTTTTCTTTAATTTTTAAGGATATTCCAGTGTTTTTTAAAGATATTTTTAATTTGCTTAAACTGATTAGAGAAAGGCCCATTTAAATTTATCTGAATCATTAACATTAAGTTTATCCCCCAACAGAGACGATCTATCAGTATCATATGCTTTCCATATCTCAACATCGATCGCCCATACAGGGTAACCCTTTTCAACGAATCGTTGTTTAAGCATAAATGCTTGTTGCCAAGTATGTGGAAGATTCAGAACAATTACGTCTCAATCTCAACATTTGGCTACGAGGGACCGATTGAAGCCATGATTTATGGTGTCCACTGTCTGTAGGAATGTAGCTATTCCGATCGGTCAATTTAAAAAAAGTTCTTAATTCCAATTTGTTATCCCTTTTGATGATTTCAAGATCAAGGAAATGTATACATTCCGGACTTACAGGACTCTGTGGCTCTAATACCGTGTTCATGTGATATATTGGAATATAAGGGTGCTATGTCCGCCGTAACGAGCAAACAATCATCATGTATATGTAAATTGTTGAGTAATTTGATCGTATCCTTTGTATCTCGTAAGTAAGAAGGTGTTTCTTTTACTAATGGTTGTAAATAATGATCTATGTATCGCCCAATGCGGGCAGTTACTGAATTTATACCACTCACAATTGGGCGACCAGGGGGTTGGATAGGATCTTTATGAACTTTCGGTAGATATTAGTATAACACGGGTATACAGGGAGCCACTGGTACCAGAAAGGATCTCTCCTTTTTGTTCAAAATGCCTTTAGAGAAACCCTCTGTTATTATAATTTCTAATTCTTCTTTATATTTAGATGTGGGGTCCAAGGGTAGTGGGCAGTAAGTAATTGTCTCATCCAGAATCGTATGCATTTCTGCATAGTAGGCCCTTTTGGCGAATTACTATATCTTTATTTTCACATGGGGTCTTCAAACCTGTCTTCGTTTTATGGTTTTGAAAAGTTCTTTTATGTTTCAATCTTTTTATTGAGAAGGATTTTGTCAGCCAAGTAATACAACTGATTATCAATGGTACAATCGGAGCAAATGAAAAATAAGACCATAATACATGCATCAGAAAGGCACATTTGGGATAAGACATATGAAGCAACCAACATACATTAAAGATAGCTCTCGTATAGCTCTCAGTTTCATTGGTGTTATGTGTGTTCTTGTGTAAGGTTATCTATCCTGTTCAGGGCTTGAGACCATTTTGGTATTATTTGTCATTAGATCGCTACTGTAATTTTGTCTGTTTAAGAAAGCTATAAGCTAACGAATTGTGCGTGGATCACATATACGCCTATGTAAGCTGAAAACCACATATGATCCCCTGGTGTTCCGATGCTGCCCCACCATGGGTGTGTGTCTGTTTCACTAGAGGATGCTCAATCCCCCCAACCCTCAAAAGGGGGGGGGCCTCACAGCCTGCGAAATACCATAAAAACCATCACATTAAACCTCTCAATAACAAAATCCAGTTTAGAACATTGTAGATAAAACATACTAGAACAAGTAAAAAGCAGAAAAGAAATCAAAGGGGTTAAGAGGAAAGGAAGAGAGAAGGGAAGAAGAAAGAGGACTCTGGCCACCGAGCTTCGACTATCCGTATACAACTTAGTTAGAGATAGTTTGCGGATCATTGGTCAGATACTGGATCCAGGGATCCCAAACCCTTTCAAAAGCCTTCATTTTATCTTGTAGAATCGCTGTCAAGCGCTCATTTAACATAAGCCAAGAGAGTTTACTTTTTAATTGATCGAATGGTATGACTGCTAATTTCCAAATGCAAATGTACAAAATAACTGCACCACATGAAGGGCTCATAAAAGCAGGGTCCAATTGGCCTTTAACCACCCAATGACAACCATATAAAGACAAACACTAAGTGACAATACACATAACAAAACAATAGACAATCGTTCGGACGCCAGTTTTGGTGCACGCCTAGGACAACCCAAGGGAGACCCCCGTATACTCTCTATCAATACTCTGTGTATGGGTGTCCCCGGTGTGCACCAACCCCAGTGACTCGAGTCAATTAGAGGATTGGGGAGCTGGGATGGGGGGCAGGGAAGGAGAGATGGGAGAGGGATATTACTGGCAAGATGGCTGTGACAGTCTTGGCTGATAGTAAAGCAAGGCCATTCTGAAGGTCCGAAGTTCATATAAAGGCACACAGCATATATATTCCTATAAGTAGTGCAGGATTATAGCTGTAAAGATGACTCACAGGTCATATATTCGTATTACCATCACACTTTTGGTATCCGGTCAGTAATTCACCCAATATATACTATGCTGTAGCCAGGTTATTCACATTACATTACTTGCAATGGACGGGAGCAAATCCTCCTAATGCTCAGCACACCAACTATCCCAGTCCTTGTCACCATCATTCCATGGGTGTTTATGCAGTGTATCACCTGGTATGCATCACTTATTTGCCAGGCTGCTTCTGCTGTACTGCCCGCACAAGGACAGGGGTAAGTCTTTACAAGTTATATTGTTGGTACGTAGGTATTGAGAGCTCTCACCTGATACCTCTGTTGTAAATTTGTAGTGACTTTGCTCCTCCGGGTATTCACTCCGTGTTGTATCGATTGCTGTATGGCATATGTGGCATATATCCAGCCTGCCTCAGCTCTCCTTCACCGTTTCCTAAATGCAAACATCCCACGGCTCCTCTCTCCTATGAATCACCATCCGTAAGGAATTGCTGGGGTATCACGGGTGGCATCGCGTAACGTTGATGACGTCAACGCATTTCGCACGCTTCAAGGTGCGTAGCTTTGTCTCAGTTTCCAGTTTCTAGCTATCTTGGCTTTTCTAGTTATTTTGGCTGATGTAAATATGAACGCGATAAGTCTTCTCTGATGTTTGGAGGCCTGTTCTATTTTACCTCCTAGTAATGCCTGTAGCGGAGATTTAGATAAATTCATTTGGGTGAGGGTGTAGATGAAATTATAAACCCATATCCAGAACCTCCGAACTTTGGGACATTGCCACCATATATGAAAAAGTGAACCCTCTTGCCCACATCCCCGAAAGCATCTTGACGAAGCACCCGGGACAAAAGTTGCCAGCCTGGTCTGAACCAAATACCACCTCAACAATAATTTGTAGTTGGCTTCAACAATGGAGGTATTGAAGGGACCACGATGCAGCTGATGCTATTGTGTGCCATTCTTCTAATTCCATCGTCTGCTGAGTGTCCTGTTCCCATCTAACCATATAGCTTAATTTAACTAAAGTATATGATAGCATAGTATAAGTTTCTGATATATGGCCACAGATTTTATCATAGCGATGGCACAGGTATTCCATTGGTGACATGGCTACAATATCACAGCTGTGAGACAGAGTATACAGATAATGTTGTATTTGTGCATATCGAAACAATTCCGAAGGTGGCATTTGATATTTTTCTTCCATCATCTGTTTCGGCAATGGTCCCCTGTGATCACAGATATCTGCTATCCTCAACAAGCCTTTATTAGTCCACCACTGAAAGGCAAGAGGAGTGAGACCCAGAGTGAATGTTTTGTTCCGTAACAAAGGAGCAAGTGGAGTATGGGGAGATTTGAATTTATGCAATGTGGACAATCTGTCCCAGATGCTAAGTGATAGCGAGAGAGAGGGACATAAGATTGGAGGTCGATCTCTTGTGGGTAGCCACATAGTATGAGAGATCAGCTGAGGATGCAATGAGTGCGACTCCATCTGCATCCACAATGCATGGGAGGTCGATGTATGAAATCTGATAAGTTGTGACAGTTGAGCTGCATTGAAATATTTGAACAGGTCTGGGAATCCCAGTCCTCCCCTCTGCCTTTGTGTAAATAGCATACGTTTGTTCACTCTGGGTCTCTTATCTCCCCACACAAACTGTATAAGCTTAGTTTGAAATAACATCTATTCAGACCTGACTGGCAATATTGGTATAGTGTGAAAGAGGTATAACATTTTTGGGAGAGCGTTCATTTTTATGGAGTGCAATCTGCCGAACCACGATGGGGGATGGAGCTGCCATCGGGCTAAATCTGCACCCAAGCGTTTAGAAAGCGCCGGATAGTTTTGTGCATATAGTGTTTGTAAGGTGGGCGTCAAATATATACCCAAGTATGGCAGCGCATCTGTTTCCCAGCAAACTTTATGGGACTGTTCTAAAAGTCCTATCCTCAAGGGACACATTCAAAGCTCGAGATTTGTCCTGATTGATTATAAGTCCCAAGATCAGCGAAAATGATTGGAGTGTTGTATATAGGTTGGGGAGATTAGTGATAGGAGATGATATAGTCCTCAAAATGTCGTCCGCAAATACCAGACATTTATGTTCTCTATCCCCACATAATATACCCTTAATATCCTGATTTGTTCTAATTTTAATTGCAAGTGGTTCCAACGCTAGTACAAAAAGTTACGGAGACATGGGACATCACTGATGGGTTCCTCTCTGTATAGGGAGGGGTTTCGTGGAGAATCCCTTAAGCATTAAAAACGCACTAGGAGTGTCATGTAGGATTTGCAGTATAGATAAGAATTTATGGCCAAATCCATATCTAGATAGGACAGAAAATAAATATTCCCAGGACAGGGAATTAAATGCTTTGTTTATGTCTCGAGATAAAAACATTCCCTGTCTCGGGCCTCTGCCATCCCAGTTTGAATGGAGAGCTGCTATAATGTCTATCACTCTCCTGGTTTGTTCTGACACTTGACAGTTGGGGATGAATCCCGCTTGATCCAAATGGATATATTGGGGGAGAAATGAGTTAAGCCCTCCACCATGTTCCCTCACTTACCCACCTCCATGTCCTCCACTACCGCAGGGAAGTAGAAATGATACATGGAGGACTAATTATAACACTTCATCCAACAAGAGAGGACATTCCATTAATGAGCGAGGTAGAGGAAGAAGTAGAGGTGGAGGTGGGAGTTTTACTACACCCCAACGTTGGCCTCATTACTGAGCAGATGAGTATTATAGAACCCCTCCATACAACCCAAGGAGGGATTATTACTATGGACCACCTGATCACCATAATAATTATTATTCCAGGGCTAGGTCACCTGTGAGAATGCATAATTGGTTCTCCCCACTTAGGGATAACTCCTACCACCCTTCCGACTACTCCCAAGGGAGAAATTTAGGAGAGAAATCTCCTTATACGTACAATCAATCCAATCCAAAAAATGTTTAATACATTTATAGATGTTCATAAATTCATCCGTAAATTAAATATACAACATTACTTAATATCCAATCCTACCAGACAATGGCCCAAAAGGATCGATACCGGTGCAATACACTCCAATTTATCTAATCCGTCTCTCTTCAACCCTCCTGGACAGGTAGCCCCTTCCATCAAAGTGTTTAGAGACTTAGTACTGAAAGATTTAGATAATATGCCCATTAAAAGAACTTATCAAGACCGTAAAACGAAGACAGGTTTGAAGACCCCATGTGAAAATAAAGATATAGTAATATGCCCGGCGGATAAAGGTGGGGGGCATTGTTATATTAGACAAAAGTGCCTACTATGCAGAAATGCATAAGATTCTGGATGATACAAGTACTTACCGCCCACTACCCTTGGACCCCACATCTAAATATAAAGAAGAATTTGAAATTCTAATAACAGAGGGTTTCTCTAAAGGCATTTTGAACAAAAAGGAGAGATCCTTCCTGGTACCAGTGGCTCCCCGTATACCCGTGTTATACTACTATCTACCGAAAGTTCATAAAGATCCTATCCAACCCCCTGGTTGCCCAATTGTGTATCAATTCAGTAACCACCCACATTGGGCGATACATAGATCATTATTTACAACCGTTAGTTGTAAACACCTTCTTACTTACAAGATACAAAGGATACAATCAAATTACTCGACAATTTACATATACATGATGATTGTTTGCTCGCTACGGCGGACGTAGCATCCTTATATTCCAATAAATCACATGAACACGGTATTAGAGCCACAGAGTCTTTTCTGTCCAGAGATAATAAGCATTCCTTCGATACAACAATGATTTATATTGGATTTGATTCAGTTTGCTACGAGCCATAACTACTTTTGGTTCGACCAACATTTTTATACACAGATCAAAGGAGTGGTTATGGGGGCTAAATTTGTCCCCAGTCTAGCCAATTTATTTATGGCCAAATGGGAGGAGGATGTCATCTACCCCCTGGCGAGACCGGAAATGGTCCTATGGGTACGCTATATAGACGTCATCCTCCTCCTATGGAGGGGATCGGTCAAATCATTGGCAGACTTTATTGCCTTTCTTAATAATGATAGGGGCATCACACTATAATATGAGGTAAGCCCGGAATGTATACATTTCCTTGATCTTGAAATAATCGAAAGGGTTAACAAATTAGAATTAAGAACTTTTTTAAATCGACCGATCGGAATAGCTACATTCCTACAGACAGTGGACAACATAAATCATGGCTTCAATCGGTCCCTCGTAGCCAAATGTTGAGATTGAGACGTAATTGTTCTGAATCTTCAACATACTTGAAACAAGCATTTATGCTTAAACAACGATTCGTTGAAAAGGGTTACCCTGAAAGAGCGATCGATGATGAGATATGGAAAGCATATGATACTGATAGATCGTCTCTGTTGGGGGATAAACCTAATGTTAACGATTCAGAAACATTTAAATGGGCCTTTATTACCACTTTCTCTAATCAGTTTAACCACTTCAGCCCCAGAAGGATTTCCAGCTTTAGGACCGGAGCACTTTTTTCAATTTGGCACTGTGCCGCTTCAAATGGTAATTGCGCGGTCATGCAATGCAGTACCCAAACAAAATTTGCATCCTTAATGGTAAACTTCGCCGTGTCACGGTTTAACTTTTTTCACGAGGCCAGGATTTCGACCTTTAGGAAGACCCCGACTTCACCAATTTGACTAATCTCTTTCACCATTATTTCCGGGTAAATTTACAAAGACTTAGCAATTGTAATCCAAATAGGGGGTTGTCTCTGCTAGATAGTCATAGTATACGAAAGGTATAGAGTAGTAGCTAGCGAGAAAGTCCCATTGGGAAAAGTTGCTTAGCAACAAATTCGTATTTACGAACAAAGTTCATACAACTTCTAAGTCTTGTTAATGCAGAGTTAGAGTTGTAAACCGATGCTCCCTG
>BLSH010014840.1:27527-38464 GCA_018402905.1 Glandirana rugosa
CAGAACGGGGTCTGGTACGCCTGACTCTAGCAGGGACCACAACTTCGTCGTCAGAGCAATCTGTCAGGGTGCCGCTGCTGTCTACAGGTTCATATGCTGAGCCTGATTCTGACAGTAAGGCTTCCCCATCGCTCTCATCTGTCAAACTCAGCATATTGTAGGCCTCTTCGCTAGTGTACGTGCGGCCAGACATTTTGGGCTTTCTAAATTTGAAACGTACACTAGCGTGACTCACAGGCAAAAAAGCGCACCTGGTTGTCAGAGCCTGCTTCAAACGCTACCAAATTCACTGTCAGAATTCGCAGGGATCGGGCCTGATCTCTGCAAAGGCTGCAGATATGTGTGTTGTGTTTTGTAAGTGACAGCGATCTATTGATCCTGCACTTGGGTGGGCTGGGATGGGCGGAGGGACTAAACGCAGGTGCTAGCGGTTATCTGGGCTGATCCTACTAACACTGCGTTTTTTAGAACCCTAATCTAGTGGGGGCGCTAATATATATCTGATCAGATCGCAGATATTGACCTGATCAGATATTACAATAATATCTAGCACCTACCTAATGTGCGTGCGTGTCAGAGTACCTCGCTAACTGACCCTGCCTGGCGTTTACGCTGACCCTAACGCACACTAAAAGCTAACTGGGGTCACCGCTGGGCGATCAGGGGTTAAAACCTATAAAAGGTATATAAGGCGGGTAATCTGATTGGAAAAAAACTATATATCTAGCTAGCGTCACCCGTGACACTTATACGGTGATCACAGGTGACAGGGGGCAATCAAGGGGTTAAAAACTTTATTGGGGGGGCAAGGGGGTCTTTTCACCTAACTAGGCCTAGTACTAGCCTAACCTAACACTGATTTAGTGTCACAAGGGTCACAAATACAGCGATCGCTAAAAATCAGATCGCTGCACTGTGATGCATGTGATACTGTGACAGGGAGTGAAAGGGTTAACTGGGGGGCGATCAGGGGGTGATCAAGGGGTTAAATGTGCCTATGTGACCTGGTGTCAGTGTGGTGATTGTGCAACTCACATTTCTGATGCTTCTTCTTCCTCGCTGAAACCGAAAAGGGCTTCAGGGAGGGAGGGGAGCTTACTTCCTCTGCCTCTGTTTACATTTACAGAGGCAGAGGAGTAATGTTATTGGCAATAGATCCACCTTGTCGCCGTCAAATGCCGATCAGCGGTCGGCAAGCGGTTAAGCAAATTAAAAATATCTTTAAAAACCACTGGAATATCCTTAAAAATTATAGAACACTTGGTCCACGGCTCCCTGACAATGCAAACATGATCTATAATGCCTCGTACACACGGGACGACACTCGTACGTACGATCCTCTCAAATGGTATGTTGGATAATGTAACTTGCATACTGACTGCACTACACGATCGTACGACCACGGAAAGAACGTTCAGGTGCATGTAATTAGCATCCGGCCGTTCCTGACTTCGGAGCATGCGTGTTTTGCACAATACAACTTGTTGTACCGACTGCTCTGTGCACACGATACAACGGTCGTATGACCACTTGTTGGTACGACCAAGTTTTCTAGTCTGCTCATACAACTCCCCTTGTATGACCGTCCTATGCCGGCTGTTCTAATCGTAAAAAAGAACAATCGATTTCACATACAATGGTCGTTCATACGTCCTGTTGTATACGATCGTCGTCCCGTGTGTACGAGGCTTTAGGGTGCACAATCCATTAGAAATATTGTAGCCCTGAATGCTGTTGACCCCCCAAGAGACCCTCCTTTTTTGGGGACATTAAAGGATTTTACCCTTGCCGGAAGTGCAATGTATGTTTACACAATACTTTAAAAAAGAAATCATGTAAGTTTACTTCTATGGTGACTAACAGGATGTATGACATGAAATGCTTCACCATGTGCCACTAAATATATAGTCTATTGAATCACATGCCCATGTAAAAAGCAGTATGTAAGACGTACCATACGTCCATTCTCGGTTCGTGTAAATGAACATATAGCGAACATTAAGAAGGGGTCTACCAACCACACAGTTCCAAAACACTATCTACAATTACATGACAAAAATCAAATGGGGACGGATTTCCTTATTATTGATCAATATGTGTCTCCATGGCGAGGTAGTTCACGTTTTAGGGGATTATCACGTTTGGAGACGTATTGGATATACGAGTTAAGGGGTTACTGGCCTCATGAAATGAATGTGGATTGGGATATACATTTTTTATCAACCAATCCTGATTGGGTTGTTACCAATCAATTTGCATTCCACTTTGATTTGTTCCCTGTCCACTCTATCTGTCCAGGTCTTATGTATTTTTTATTTTATAGGGCAATTTTAATCCATATATCTACCATATATTCGTGTTATATTTACATGATGGAGTATTTGATTTTTATTCTCCTTACACTATTATAGGGCAATACTTAGTCTGTATTTTGTATTGTTGGTTACATCTATTTTTGGGGTAACACGTTATATATTTTATTACATTTTATCAATTTTTTTCTTCTTTTTACCTTTTTGATTATATCAGCATCATACCGCTAAATGGTGGTTGACAGCGTACAGGCTGCACGTATTCTGCAGACACCGTGATGGCATTTCTGGCCTGGTACCATCATATCTGGTTCCCCTTTAGTCTTGAATCGCATGTCGGCTGGATGACGTCCAAATGGGAAGTGACGACATCCGCGCATGCTTCAACACTGCCCACGTGTCTAGGTGCGCATGTTGGATTGGCTGGGATGCGCCGTGGCTGGCGGCGGCGTTTTCCCTCCCCCGTTGGTGACATGCAAATTAGGAAGTGATTCCATGTGGAGCGCAGACGATTTGACATCATCTCCGGATGGGATCCTTCCGTGTCAGATGCCTTGTCCTATGTTCAGAATTATCTATTTACCAATTTTAATTAGCTTTTCAATTTTTTTATGAGCCACATATGGATCTATTTTTAAGTTATGTTTTTTATTGTCAGGCTCAATTCGGAACAATATCTATAGTTCCGCTCCGAGGTTGACAGACTTTGGGTACACTTTGGTTGTCTGTCTCAGAGACAGGATATGGTTGGTCATTTGTCTCGATAACCAACCGTGATAGGCTAATGGCTGGTGGGAGAGAGGCTTGCAGCTCATGCCAATACCAGCTGTATGCTGATCATGAATTTAGGGATTATTAAGAACATTATAAATAGCGCAGTGCTGGGGAGCGGCCCCACACCCCAGTTCAAGTCGCCTAGAGACAAAACGCGTCGGGTGAGTGAGTGTCCGCTCCAGATTACTGTGCCCACCTGTGTACACAGCATCTCCATGTTTTGCCTGTCATTTTGGATATCGAATGTAAGTGCAATATTTTTAATAAATTAGCCTCTGTTTTAAACGGATTTACGCTATGTGGAACGTTTTATATCTCATCATATCCTTGGTGGCTTCCCTTCCCATCTGAGTTTAAGTGGTCATTCCATCTGAGAACCTGGTAACGAGGAGGAGTTCTATCCAAACAGCATATGGGCTTTCCACTTTCTTATTTAGGGTAAGGGTACCCATCTTCTTATTCACTGTGGATGAAAACACGAGGTGTATATTTGGTGTTTAAAGCCTGAAAACCAGCTACGTCTGGTAAGAGTACCTATTTACTTTGGTGACGGGTTTATGCATGTTGACGTCACTTTGTTTACAGTCTACCTTTGAAGAATATATGTTCGGTCTTATGGACGTTTTTGTCTGTTGAATAATTCCTTTCCAATAGAAGTCCAATTGGAATGCTTTATAGACTTTAATATTTTATTTATGAGACTGCTTATTGTTTATCACTATAGCGCGGCATTTTTTCATATAAATCTGTGTTTGATGTAATGCAAGTGAAGACAGCACAAGCCATTATTGTACAAAAGCCATGTTCATTGAATAATACCAGCGGGAACCTGAAATGCCACACAGAAAATAAATACAACAGAGATGCACAATAGAGTTGCATTTAAAGAGACATAACGTCCATAACAATCCGTGCCACAATCGCCCTAGACGAGGCATGTTCCTCTGTCCCTTCTGGCAAAAAGGATGAACAGGCGTTCTGAGGCTTGAAGGAAGCTGTAAGATATGACTTTACAATCTCTGAGGGATTCCTAAAATTGAAGGAAGGCACTGCTGGAAGTCAAAACAGGATTCCCTGTTTACCAGACATGCGCTTTAACCAACTAAACCACATTGCGCCCGAGAGGCCTCCAACGGAGACAGCCCTAGGATACTCCATGGGAAACCTCCGCTTACTCCAAGGTCTGAACCTAGCTGCTTCCTTGAAAAGTTGAACAGGAAGATGCTTAGACCGGCAACCCTATAAAGGCTGACACTTGAACCCCGTGGTAGCTGACCGATAGGGCCAGAACTAAATCCGACTGGAGTCAGCCTAGAATACTTAGAACTGTTAGATCACAACATGATCTGTCAGCAGCAGACATGTACATACCTCCCAATAGGAGATAGGAATGAGGGAAAAATGAGGAGGACATAGGGACCCCGCCCCAAACCAGGGAGAGTCCCCCGAAACCAGGGACAGCCGGGAGCCATGCATGTATTGAACAACTTCGACCAGATTTTCCTGTCAAATTTGTCTGCGTTCATTCATCTAGTATTCAAGAGTGTGGGGATGACTCTGGAAGAGCAGCCAAGGACCTCCAATCTTGAGAACCAGACTGTCAGACACAACCGTGCTGTACATGGATGTAGAATTGTACTCTGTGATAAAAGGCCTGGCCTGAGGAGAAGGTGCACTGGGTTGCGGAAGCTGAACTGTGCTAGCAAGGGGAACCATCACATGATTGGCCGATAAGGCATCACTGCCACTAACACTACATCCTCTGTTCAAAGTTTTCGAAAGAAGACCCGAGGTTGACCAGGACTGAAAGAAATACATAGGTCCGACTGCATTCCCAATGATCCATCAGGACATCTATACTTGAAAACGTCCACATGTAGAGACCATTCGTTGTGGTCCAAGTCCAAGACATAATTGGTCAGCTTTCTGTAATAGAGAACAGGCTGTGAGTTCCCAGGCTGCCTTAAGGTAGGAGACCATCATAGTGGATTAACTTAAGAGCACTGACGCTCCCTACATTATATGGTGAAAGGCCTGAAATCTGCTTCCTGGCTCCGACTTCTGGAAAAACCCCTTGCAGAAGGCTACCTTCTCCAGCTTCCACTTGATCCTCAGATCGGTAGACACTGTAGTGCCAATCATTTTAGACATTGACAGGCGTGCAGGTGGGAAGAAGACATGGCCAGGACGATTAAGGTCCAGAGCCAAGGCAATGATTCCCAGGATTATATTGAACTGAGTCCTGAGGCCCATAAGAGACTGAGTGGGCTCCAGGTGTCTCTCTGCCAGATCCGGCAGCCACCAAATTTGCGAAGCATAGAAAAGACCTGAGCTCTGGGCTCCAGCAGCTGCCCTCTGTCTTGGGACGGTAGGACAAGGACCTCCATGCATATGCCCCTTGTTTTGATAAGACTAGAACAGCCAATAAGACCCTGAAAACACACAGGGTGGTGATGAAAGACCGAATGGCTGGAGACGGTCTTGACCTACAGTGAACCGAAGGAACTTGTGGAAGTCTTCTACAATGGGCACATGAAAGTAATAATTTTAAGTCTATTGGAAACAAACCAGACACCTGGCTGGACCCCCTATCAGGGGCAATGTTTCCACCTTGAACTTCTCCTTTGCTGAAGACTATTGGGTGTGCAAGGTATAAAACCGGCCTCCGCAAGCTGTTCCACTTCATGACCATAAGAGGGGCAAGCACCTGTCCTGGAAACTCTTGCATTCAGAGACTGGCACAGCAGCACTTTGCGACTCCAGTGATTTATGTAAGGAGTGAGTATATGCTTTCTTTACCTCTGCATGAGGAAAAATCCATGGAAATGACTCGGAGAAAAAGGAGGACTTGTGATGGACCATGCATGTCCTGAAAAGACCACTTTGACATCCCTATAGTCTGAGACCCATCTCATTAGCTTCTTTGAACCCCCGAGTTCAAGCTTTTAGCATACTTTAAGTGGGGAAATCTGGTCTTCTCACCAGCTCTTCCTAAAGTCCCGTCCTGGCCTGTAAAAACATGCAACCCTCGCACGCGCCAAACTTGTTCTCTAGACTGTCCCATTCTGGTCCAGCCAGTGCTGGACCTGAGATAGGACCTCAATTTGCCAACTGTGGCCAGGATTACGGTGCTATCCAGCTTGCCAAAAGATGAAGCTCCCTAACAGGAATGCTACACTACGCATCTTAGAGGCAGGATCAGCAAGCCCATACCCCAGCCATAGCACTCACTTTGCCGTAACTGACGAGTAAAAACCATGCCACTATGCGGCTGATGTCATTTGGAGCCTTATTATGGAAACCGACACCAGCTACGGCTTCTGAACTACAGAGTTTCAGAAAATGTTCCTGAATAGAGTTGAGCAGACACCTGGATGTTTGGGTTCGGCGGGTTCGGCCGAACTTCGCGGAAAAGTTCAGGTTCGGTACCGAACTTGACCCAAACTTTACTCTGGACCCCGAACCCCATTGAAGTCAATGGGGACCCGAACTTTTCGGCACAAAAATGGCTGTAAAAAAGTCCTGGAAAGTGCTAGAGGGCTGCAAAAGGAAGTAAACTGGGGGTAAGAGTAGGACAAGTGCCCTACAAAAAAAATGGGGATAGGGAAAATAACTTAAAATCAAATAAAAAAAAATAAAAATGGGAAGGGGGGTGGATGTGGAGTAGGAGCCTAGAGGTTGACAAGGCCATGACCGTGGCAGTGTAGCTGGAAGTGGCGGTGGTGGAGGAGGAGGTAGCCAACACTTTTTGTTGTTTGTTTTTTTTTTTTCTAATTGGGGTAGCCCCCAAAATATTGAGGCATATTGAAAAAAACAAGTATACCAATGGCTGTGTGAGGCCAGTCTAAATGTCTATTCTGCCTCTCCCTATAGAACTAGGAGACGATTTTAGAACAATAATCTGTCCCTTACAGCACCAGCAGGAACCTCTCCCTATAGAACTAGGAGAAGATTATAGAACAATAATCTGTCCCTTACAGCAACAGCAGGAACCTGACCCTATAGCAGTAGGCGATTATTTTAGAACAATAATCTGTCCCTTACAGCAACAGCAGGAGCCTGACCCTATAGCAGTAGGCATTGATTTTAGAACAATAATCTGTCCCTTACAGCAACAGCATGAACCTCTCCCTATAGCAGTGTTTTTCAACTCCAGTCATCAAGGCACACCAACAGGTCATGTTTTCAGGATTTCCCTCTGATGAAACAGCTGTGGTAATTACTAAGGCAGTGAAACTGATCAAATCACCTGTGCAAACTCATGGAAATCCTGAAAACATGACCTGTTGGTGTGCCTTGAGGACTGGAGTTGAAAAACACTGCCCTATAGAACTAGGAGATGATTATAGAACAATAATCTGTCCCTTACAGCAACAGCAGGAACCTGACCCTATAGCAGTAGGCAATGATTTTAGAACAATAATCTGTCCCTTACAGCACCAGCAGGAACCTCTCCCTATAGAACTAGGAGATGATTATAGAACAATAATCTGTCCCTTACAGCAACAGCAGGAACCTGACCCTATAGCAGTAGGCGATGATTTTAGAACTATAATCTGTCCCTTACAGCACCAGCAGGAACCTGACCCTATAGAACTAGGAGATGATTTTAGAACAACAATCTGTCACTTACAGCAACAGCAGGAACCTCTCCCTATAGCACTAGGAGATGATTTTACAACAATAATCTGTCCCTTACAGCACCAGCAGGAACCTGACCCTATAGAACTAGGAGATGATTTTAGAACAATAATCTGTCCCTTACAGCAACAGCAGGAACCTGACCCTATAGAACTAGGAGATGATTTTAGAACAATAATCTGTCCCTTACAGCAACCGCAGGAACCTCTCCCTATAGCACTAGGAGATGATTTTAGAACAATAATCTGCCCCTTATAGAACCAGCAGGAACCTGACCCTAGAGAACTAGGAGATGATTTTAGAACAATAATCTGTCCCTTACAGCAACAGCAGGAACCTCTCCCTATAGCACTAGGAGATGATTTTAGAACAATAATCTGTCCCTTACAGCACCAGCAGGAACCTGACCCTATAGAACTAGGAGATGATTTTAGAACAATAATCTGTCCCTTACAGCAACAGCAGGAACCTGAGCCTATAGAACTAGGAGATGGTTGTAGAACAATAATCTGTCCCTCAAAGCAGTAGACTCTACCTAGTCCAGTATCAGATTGTTCTGTAATGCAGGATGAGATGTTATTAGATCTGCAATCTGTCCCTCAAAGCAGTAGTAGTAGTAATCTCTACCTAGTCCAGAATCAGATCGTTCTATAATGCAGGATGAGATGTTATTATATCTGCAATCTGTCCCTCACAGAGCCGGCAGCATCCTCTCCCTACACTAGCCTGAGAGCATGTGACATTCAGCACTACGTGACTCCAGCTCATATAGAGGCTGGGTCACATGATGCACTGGCCAATCACAGCCATGCAATTAGTAGGCATGGCTGTGATGGCTTCTAAGGGCAAACCAGGGAAACGCTTGATTGGCTGCCCTGCAGCTATTCAACAGGCGGGATAAAATACCTGAACCCGAACTTTTTTTCAAATGTCCGGGTTGGGGTCCGGGTCACGGACACCCCAAAGTTCGGTACGGACCCGAACTTTACAGTTCGGGTTCACTCAACTCTATTCTTGAATACTGCATCCACATTCTCCATTCACATTTCCATCCTTTTCGATATGGCCACAAGAGCCCAGGCCGACCTTCAGGCTATTCACTGCATCTTCCAAGGAAGTGCGACATGCTTGCTCGCCTCATCAAGCCTCAGCAATTTAGAGAGGCAATATATTCTAAAGTAAATGCGCGCAAAGAGAATTGATGGTACAATCAGATAAACAGCAGCTGAGCACAATGTCCAACACAGAACATAAAACGTAATCCAAATATAAAATATTTGAATTTGAATTCATTCTTTGAATGGATAGAGCTTGAACATTTGCACCGAAAGGAGGGATGTCTCGCGACCTTGCTCCACTTATCCAATGATGTACCCATAGTTCTGTTCAGAATGGATATTTAGAACACTTGCTCTATGGCTATGTTTTCACCATTGCGCCCCCCCAAGTTGTACGACGCAGAGTGCAACCTCGATCCGACTCAGAGTGCAGCACTGATCTGATTTTACAGTCCCTGGATCAAGTTGCATACAGTCATGGGATCAGGCACAAGGAATGCATGCTGGACAGAATTTCTGGCCAATTCTGCAGCAATAGCTGCTGCGGTGGTAATGATAGACTCTGATGCCTGGGCACGTGTTTGTGATGCACTGTGGCTGCTATCCTCAGAGATGAGCCAGCTTTGTTTGCAGAGCAGGATCAACTTGCATCAAGTCACATCAGAGTAGCATAGGAACCTCTCAAAGTCTCTGCGTCTCTAAGTCGCACAGATTGGAACAGGTGCCATCGAAATCAATGGACTGTGACCCACCATGCGACCCAATCAGAGTAGCATTTACAAGTCGCATCAATGGACACGGAGCCAAAAGGTGCCCAAATAACTTCTTCTTATCTTGCAGGAGACTTTACCTTGGTTGGGACAGCTCCAGTTCTTCCTGGTCATCCTAGTGGGAGAACATGCCGCAATGGCTGTTGGACTTTGTGTGTGGCTTGTATCTCACTCTGAGAGATTTTACACCACGTGCCTCACTAGGGATTCCATCTGCTGGAACACACCACCGCCTGGCTTAGCATAGCTCACATAGCTTGCTCTCTGGGACCAGCATCCCGCATCCTCAGTAGGCTCCCTCCTTGGAGCGGCTGACATGGCGGTGGGTGCGTAGAGGAGGATTCAGAGCTTCTGCTGTGAAGGCTGGACCTTAACAGTGACCTATGACAAATACAACTGGGAAAAAAAAAAGTTGTGACCAAATGAGGTGTGTATCATATTGTGCCGTGTAATGTCAACCTGACCTAGAAAGACTCACAAAAGCAAATTAGGATAGAAAGGAAATGTGGTAAAAGCAGCCAAAAGAGTACCTGGACAGCAAGGAAAGGAAGAGCTAAACCCTCCCCTTATACTTGCTACCCCATGGCTGGCCACACGGGGGGGGGGGCAGTGATGCTTCCCCAGTGTGAAACTGCACAGAAAGACTGACAACCTGCACAGGTGATCAATCAAGACAGAATCACACACACACAGAGACAGCATACAAAGCAGAGCATTCCCTGTGATGATTGCAAACAACACTTTGAGAAACTGCTGCAAGCTGCCCACAGAGAAATCCCTATATCAGCAGAACTGACCGCTGAACAGATTTATCCACTGTAATGTCACCACTACCATCCACAACGTCCCTGAGCAGCAGAAACCCAGGGACGCAAGGCTGGAAGAGAGAGCAGCGGTTTGGAACACCCATGCCTTCCAGCTGCCATAGACTAGAAGACACTAGAGTCAGGGAAGAAACAGACAAACAGAAAACACACAAACTGCTGCCACATGGAATGTGTAGCATAAAAGTATACATCAATCCTGCTTCCATGATCGTATCGGACCGGGCCAGGTAGGTTGATCACACGGTCTCCTTAATACAGGGAGGTTATCCGGGATCGACAATCGTCCCATACCTCACATATTTCGTCTCATCACGACTTCAACCTAGGGACTCCTCGTCGACTTCTCACGTGTGACCGGTCTTCGGATTGACACTCGTCCACCGGGACCGACGATTCAGTCCACGCATATATGACAGGACCTGATCCTTTATTCGGGTCACACTAGTTGGATGGACCGGGCCAGGCTATGCTAGTACCTTCGTCCTAACTACATATGAAAATACGATGTGTAAGGTACACCGTCGTCAAACACACAAAAGACAAACAGACAAAGAA
>BLSH010014840.1:71496-87883 GCA_018402905.1 Glandirana rugosa
CCAAGAAGACTCCGAATTACACAGGGTTTGTGGCTGATTAAGATGATAATTAAAACTCACTTGGTACCTCATCTGCATTAAATCAGCCTCAGAAGAACCTTTGTAATTCATATGTGTTCGGGTTTAAAGGGATGAGGTGGCAACCCTAGTTAATTAGCAACAGCAGTGGTGAACTGATTAGTCAGCATGATACAGCTAAGTGATTTCATCTGGGTGTCAGGTATAAGGATAGCATGTGAATTTGTGATGTTACACACAGCTTGATGAAGGACATGCTTGTCCGAAACTGTACAGTCGCTGACGACTATTTGAAGATTATGGAATAAAAAGAGAATTGGCACAAGGAGAAGTGTGTCCTCACGTTTATTTATGATTTTCGGTGAGAATTGGAGTTCACCGGTGACACACCTTCCAGGAAAGAATTTATCTGAACAGAGGGGTGACTCACCTGATTGCCTGATATATATATATATATATACATATATATATATATATATATATATATATATTGCATTTAGAACCCTTGCTGCCTTAGCTCTGAGGAAGAAGGCATGGCCTTTGAAACATGTTAGCTGGTGCAGCTCTCACGTTCTCTCCATCACGGTCCAGGACTTTCACCAAGATATGTCCATTCACCCCATGCTAGGGGCTTCATGCGTATTATCATAATATGTTTGTGAGTATTTTTAATCTTTTTTAATACATGTTACCCTGGCATAATGCACTAGGCCAGTGCACCTTCTTTTTCTTCTAATATATAGCCTATTTAGAGCCCCTGGCTCTAATCGGGTGCTTAAAAAAAATACTCCCTCCTGCCCCCGCCATAGGAATTCATGCGCCTGGTGTCCTGAAAGGGGCCAGACGCATGGATAGGGGGGGAGGCGGCAGGGAAGGAGGGAGCGGCGCCCATGCGCCCTCAATGCATGGGCCACCCCTGATATCACCCTCATTTTTCCCTCTTCTTATTAAGGCACCCATCACCTCCTTCTAATTCTAATCCCACATGCTAATAAAACCCCCAGGTTGCTGAGGCATGTCCCCTCATAAATCGTACTCTCATATTAACTCCCTCACTCTTTTTGCTTCTCCTAACCTCTGGAGATATATCCTTAAAACCTAGGCCTGTCTTATTTAACTGCACCCAACGCACCCATCACCATCACCCCACATCCTCTGGCAGCGGTTGCAATCTACGCAATTTGGTCTCCATTCCTCTTCTTCCCAAAACCAGCCTCCCCTTCTCCTGTGCTCTCTGGAATGCCCGCTCTATCTGCAACAAACTCACCGCTGTTAACAATCTTTTTGTCACTAACTCCTTTAATCTACCTACTGTCACTGAAACCTAATGTCAAGGACCCAGATGAGTGTTGTGATCGCACATGCGTGGATTCGACCGAAGGTTCCTACAACCGTTTGGAGGCGCACACATGTGCAGAGATGTGCGCCATGCGCGAACAAACGCAGGCTAGTTCGCTTTGGCGACCAGTGACCTTTAAAGGGACAGTGTCTGCACCTGAACTTTGCTGTCTGATCTGCAGCTAGTCCGTACCTGTACCTGCTACCCGTTATCTGCTACCTGATTTGCTACCTGATTGACCCGGCTTGTTTTGACCATTCTGCCTTCTCCAATCCAGACCTTGTTTGACCCTGCTTTCTTCACCAGCCTGATACCTGTTGCTGAACCCAGCTTGCCTCCGACCATTCTTTGCCTGCTGATTCTGCTGCTCTGCTCATCTGTGTGTGACCCGGCTTGTTTCACGTTTCTTCTGCCTGCCCTGTATCCAGTTCCAGTGATCGCTGACCTGCTGCTGCTGTTCCAGTCCCCAGCTGTGTGCTGTCCAGTGCTTCAGGCTCCGCTTCCAGCATCCAGTGTCAAGTCTGCTGCTGCTTGCCAGAGGCACGCCTACTTCACTGTACTCACGAGACCACTGTCCCCATTCCAGTGGGCTCTAAATCAGGGCTGTATGAGAGGTCTCCTATAAGAAGACAGGCTCTACTATCAGGTACGTGGTCCTCATTACAGTATCAGACAGCCATGTCTGAGCCTGCAGGAGGAACCACTTCCATGGAGGAGATCTGCCAGCACCTCGCTGTACTTACCCAAGCCGTCAGGTCCTTGCAAGAAGGCTACACCAGACTAGAGGCACAAGTCCAGACCTCTTCACCAGCACCCAGCATGGCGTCCACCTCTGCAACTTCAGCCGCCACCGCTCAAGCCAGCGCCAGTCCTTCTGTGGTCATGCTGCCTCCTG
Organism: Glandirana rugosa; assembly: GCA_018402905.1. Lineage (NCBI taxonomy): Eukaryota > Metazoa > Chordata > Amphibia > Anura > Ranidae > Glandirana > Glandirana rugosa. The sequence goes on from BLSH010014840.1 coordinate 73,749, forward strand.
AACCCAAGGTCTCCTGAAAGATTCTCCGGGGACCGGACCAAGTTTCGTGCCTTTCGCAATGCCTGTCAGCTGCTCTTTGCCCTGCAACCACGAACTTTCTCCCTGGAGGTTACCAAGGTGGGGTATGTCATCGCCCTGCTACTGGAGGAACCACAGATCTGGGCCCACAGACTACTGGAGGAAAATAATGCACAAGTGCAGACTCTGCCAGCCTTCTTTGACACCATGGCTCAACTTTATGATGATCCACAGCGTACCACCACCGCAGAAGCTGCCCTGCATGCGCTCCAGCAAGGCCGCAGATCGGCCAAGAACTATGTTACAGATTTCAGGTGCTTGAGCGCAGACACCCAGTGGAATGATGCAGCTCTGTGACACCAGTTCCGCCTGGGGCTCTCTAAGGGACTGAAAGATGAACTGGCTAGAGTGGGAACCCCCAACACCCTGGAAGGACTGATTAATCTGGCCATCCAAATTGATCGGCGACTCCGTGAGCGACAAGCTGAGAGAGCTGCACAACCTCACAGGTCTACATGGATGCCGCCCAGAGTCCCAATCCACGCCTCCTCCAGTCCAGCACCAACCATGCTGGTTCCCAGCACCCCGGAACCTGAGCCTATGCAATTGGGATTGATGCGACCTGCACTGACACCTGAAGAGCGACTCTGATGCCGGCAGAACAACTTGGTCACCGTGTTCGCAGCTGCCCTGCCATGACCCGTAAGTCCGCACCTCTTGCTCCTATCAGCCTGTCTACCTTGTCTGCCAATGCCACTCACATTGCTCTAACCCTCTCATTTCAGCTGCCAGGAAGAACCCTTCTAGTCAGTGCCATTATTGATTCCGGAACATGCAGCTGTTTTATTGATCTACAAATTGCCCATCAACACAGCATCCCCCTGCAACCCAAGACGCATGGCCTTTCAGTCTACCTCCCCATATCAAGTCCCATATCAAGTCTGGGCTGGTCACCCAGGAAACCCCTTTGTTGCCTGTCAGATCTGCCCATCATGAGGAACTGTTGAGCCTGGATGCCATCTCTTCCCCGCTCTTTCCAGTCATTCTGGGTCTTCCATGGCTCCAAACCCATGATCCACAGATTAATTGGACAACCGGAGAAGTCAAATTTTCTCCACCCTACTGTCAGAGACATTGCACCTCCAGCACTCCTGATACCACTCCAGTACTACTATGCCTTAACATGGACCCAGAGATCCAGCAGTCGTTACCTGAACCTTACCACCCATTCCTGGACGTGTTCAGCAAGCAAATGGCAGGCGAGCTTCCCCCTCATTGTTTATACTGTATTGGACCCACAGAAGGTGTCTGCTGTTATCGATTGGCCGGTACCCACAGACAAAAAGGGGGTAAAGCACTTTGTGGGTTTTGCAAACTTCTATAGGAAGTTCATCAAGGGATTTTCCAAAATCTCACCCCTGTCTTGTCCCAATCTAGCTACTTCTGTCTACAATAAATCCCTGTCCTCCACCCTGGATGAGCTCCCCCCTCAGTACACACAGAATTATGCCTCGGCCCCCACAACCCTGGCACACCGATGACACGATAAATCTCAAAAAACATAGCCATGCTTTTGAGTGTCTGTGGCCTAAGACTAAGTCTCTCAAAGACTTCAACCAATACATATTTGTCTTACAAAAATACAATTCTTGCCTCCACACTGTCAAGCAGACCTATTTTATCACTCTCATTAACACCTTCTCTTCCAGTCCCCGTCAACTCTTTACCTTTAACTCTCTACTTCATCTTCCACTGCATCCACCCACTAACTCAGTCACTGCCCAGGAGATTGCTAATCACTTCAAAAAGAAGATTGATTTAATTTGCGATGAAATCTCCACTGTAGGGTAGAGTTGCACCATTAATCGTTTAAAGATTGCGATCTCGATTCAACCCCCCTCACAATCTCAACCCATTTCCTCGATTCTATGTGACAAATGCAGAGCTGCTCAAAGCTGTCAAGAAAAAAAACAGGTAGTCTGCCAAGTTTCAAAACATCCCAGGCAGTCTGCCAAGTTTCAAAACATTCCTCAGTTGTGAGCTAACTATAAACATTGTAATGTTTTGCTCTATTGGATCAAAGGAATTAACTTTTGTCTGTAAATTAAGTCAGTTTAACCATTTAAAGACCAAACCTTTTTCTGGCACTAGTTGATTTCAAGTTAAAATCATTATTTTTTTGCTAGAAAACCCCAAATATTATACAGGTGATACTCGAAAAATTAGAATATCGTGCAAAAGTTCATTTTTTTCAGCAATGAAACTTAAAAGGTGAAACTAATATATGAGATAGACTCATTACATGCAAAGCAAGATAGTTCAGGCCGTGATTTGTCATAATTGTGATGATTATGGCTTACAGCTCATGAAAACCTCAAACCCATAATCTCAGAAAATTAGAATATTGTGAAAAGGTGCAATATTCTAGGCTCAAAGTGTCCCACCCACTCTAATCATCTAATTAAGCCATAACACCTGCAAAGGGTTCCTGAGTCTTTAAATGGTCTCTCAGTCTGGTTCAGTAGGAATCACAATCATGGGAAAGACTGCTGACCTGACAGTTGTGCAGAAAACCATAATTGACACCCTCCATAAGGAGGGAAAGCCTCAAAAGTCAATTGTAAAAGAAGTTGGATGTTCCCAAAGTGCTGTATCAAAGCACATTAATAGAAAGTTATGTGGAAAAGAAAAGTGTGGAAGTAAAAGATGCACAAGCAGCAAGGATGACCACAGCCTGGAGAGGATTATCAAGAAAAGGCCATTCAAAGGTGTTGGGGACTTTCACAAGGAGTGGACTGGGGCTGGAGTCAGTGCATCAACACCCACCACACACAGACGGATCCTGGACATGGGCTTCAAATGTCGTATTCCTCTTGTCAAGCCACTTCTGAACAACAAACAACGTCAGAAGCGTCTTACCTGGGCTAAAGAAAAACAGACCTGGTCTGAACCTAGTTGTCCAAAGTCCTCTTTTCTGATAAGAGCAAATTTTGCATCTCATTTGGAAACCAAGGACGCAGAGTATGGAGGAAGAGTGGAGAGGCACACACTGCAAGATACTTGAAGTCCAGTGTGAAGTTTCCACAGTCTGTGTTGATTTGGGAAGCCATGTCATCTGCTGGTGTTGGTCTACTGTGCTTCATTAAGTCCAGGGTCAACGCAGCCGTCTACCAGGAAATTTTGGAGCACTTCATGCTTCCTTCCGCAGACGAGCTCTATGGGGGAGCTGACTTCATTTTCCAGCAGGACTTGGCACCTGCCCACACTGCCCTTGATTGGCCAGCAAACTCGCCTGACCTGAACCCCATAGAGAATCTATGGGGCATTGCCAAGAGAAAGATGAGAGACATGAGACCCAACAATGCAGAAGAGCTGAAAGCCCCTATTGAAGCATCCTGGTCTTCCATAACACCTCAGCAGTGCCACAGGCTGATAGCTTCCATGCCACCCCACTTTGAGGCAGTAATTGCTGCAAAAGGAGCCCAAACCGAGTACATATGCATGCTTATACTTTTCAGAGGTCTGATATTGTTCTATGTACAATCCTTGTTTTATTGATTGCATGTAATATTCTAATTTTCTGAGATTGTGGATTTGGGGCTTTCATGAGCTGTAAGCCATAATCATCACAATTATGACAAATCACGGCTTGAACTATCTTGCTTTGCATGTGATGAGTCTATCTCATATATTAGTTTCACCTTTTAAGTTGCATTACTGAAATAAATTAACTTTTGCACGATATTCTAATTTTTCGAGTATCACCTGTATATACATTTTTTAGCAGAGGCCCTAGAGAATACAATGGTGGCTGTTGCAATATTTTATGTCACACGGTATTTGCGCAGTGGTCTTTCAAACACAATTTTCTGGGAAACAATTACACTTTCATGAATTAAAAGAAAAACTAAACAGTGAAGTTAGCTCATTTTTTTGTAGAATAAAACCTTCCAATATACGCCCTATCTCCTTACTCCACTTCTCCTCTAAACTCCTACAACCAAGTGACCACCTCATTATTATATTATTATTATACGGGATTTATATAGCGCCAACAGTTTGCGCAGCGCTTTACAATATAAAGAGAGACATTACAGCAACAGTACAATTCAAAACAAGAGGGTTAGAGAGGTAGGGACTGTGAGGGATGAACTGATGAGGGGAGTAGAAGATTCCATTGTTAGCTGGAGGCAGGATAGGCCTCCCTGAAGAGATGAGTTTTCAGGGATTGCCTAAAAGTGGACAGAGTAGGAGATAGGCGGACATATTGGGGTAGAGAGTTCCAGAGGATGGGAGATGCTCTGGAGAAGTCCTGGAGACCAGCATGGGAGGAGGAGCCAATGGAGATAGAGAGCAGAAGGTCTTGGGAGGAGCGAAGAGGATGGTTTGGGCGATATTTGGAGATAAGATTGGTGATGTAGCTTGGGGCAGAATTGTAAATGTCTTTGTATGTCATGGTTAGGGTTTTGAATGTTATTCTTTGGAAAATGGGAAGCCAGTGGAGGGATTGGCAGAGAGGAGTGGCGGACACCGAACATTATGTAAGGTGGATGAGTCTGGCAGCAGCATTTATTATAGACTGCAGAGGGGATAGCTTGCGGAGAGGTAGGCCAATTAGGAGGGAGTTACAATAGTCAAGGCGAGCAATAACAAGGGAGTGAATAAGTTGCTTAGTAGTGTCAATGGTTAGGAAGGGACGTATTTTGGAGATGTTTCAGTGGTGAAGTCTGCACGATTTGGAAAGTGATTGGATATAAGATCAGGTCAGAGTTTAGGATTATACCTAGTATCTTGGCATGAGGGGAGGGACTGATAGTTGCATTATTGATCTTAATGGAGAAGTCAGGGGGAGGGGCACGGGCTGGAGGAAAAATTATGAGCTCAGTTTTAGATAGTTTGAGGAAGTGGTGTGACATCCAGGTTGATATGTAAGTTAGTAATGCGAGAGGAGACTGAAGGAGTGAGGTGAGGAGTAGAGAGATAGATATGTGTGTCATCAGCATAGAGATGGTATTAGAAGCCATGGGAGTTTATTAATAGACCAAGGGAGGAGGTGTAAATGGAGAAGAGAAGGAGTCCAAGGACAGAACCTTGAGGAGCCCCAACCAAAAGAGAAAGTGGAGAGGAGGAAACAGAGTTATAGATCACACTGAAGGAACCTTCTTACCAGAACCTCAGATTTTACAGATCTGGGTGGACGTGGTCAATCAAGCACTGTCCATGTATAAACTGACCTATACTGCCAGAGGTTGCACAAAAAAAATTGATAAAATATGATTGGAGTGGACTTCTAAAGTTTCAGGGGAGATTGAAGTGTAACATGAATGGGAGGTACCTCCCTATGAAGCTACAGATAAGTGCCTTGTGATCTATCCTCTGTTATATTATATTTTTCATGTTTTGTATGGAGATAATTTTACAATATACTGACAGTCACCAGCTGTTATACTTTGTTTGGTTCTGTTATTGGTGTGTTTCTTTTTTTTTTCTTCTTTCTCTTTTTTGATTTCTGTTTCTGTTTATTATCCTGTGATATTGTATGCTGCATGATATATACCCTTTATTTGACATGTTTCTGTTGCTTATGTAAACCCCAATAAAATACCTTTTTTTAAAAAAAAAGATTAACATTCTTGATCCCCTTCGGTCTGGATTTCACCCTCAACACTCCACAGTAACTCCTCTTTTAAAACTCACAAATTACTTACTAACAGCAAAAAGCAATGGACATTATTCTGTATTCCTACTTCTGGACTTTTCAGCTGCCTTTGATAAGGCTAACCATTTCCTCCTCCTCAAAAAAACTTTACTCCCTTGGTTTTCATGACTGTGCTCTTTGCTGGCTCTCATCCTATCTATCCCACTGCACCTTCATTGTCACTTGCAATTCTACTTCCTCCACTCCTCTTCCTTTCTCCGTCAGGGTCCCCCAAGGTTCTGTTCTTGGGCCTCTTCTATTTTCAATCTACACCCCCTTCCTGGGTCAGCTGATAGCCTCCCATGGCTTTCAATGTCATTTCTATTTCAAAAAAGACTACTATGTCCGTGATAGTAAGAGCAGAGCTAGAGATAAATACATAAATTCATGTGAATAATTCTTGTGCAGAATAAATATTACAAAAAAAGTGCTGGTGCAAAATGTCAATAGTGCAACATAATATATATATATAAGGTGCAAAAGAACAGTCCTCTTCAAATCAAGCAGCTACAATGCTTCAATACAAGATCCTTCACCACTGGTCACCACATGTGTGTGCACACATTGGGGGCTCACCAGAATTCAAAGATATATCAGCTCGTCTTTAAGCCAAGGGGTCTCATCCCAAATCTGCTCCTTAAGGACCACCACCGCAAGGACTCGTTGCTCTCCAAACCAGATAATCATGGGAGACAAGCAAGAAAGATCCTCATAGTGTATCTCTTTAAATCAGAATATTTATTACCAACACCAAATGCGCTTACATTAAAATCACAGTAAAATCGCCAGTTCAATAATACAAGTTGCCTACCGCCCGGCCTTCCAACGCTCCTCTCCTCCTCCAGTGGTGAAGGATCTTGTATTGAAGCATTGTAGCTGCTTGATTTGAAGAGGACTGTTCTTTTGCACCTTATATATATATATTATGTTGCACTATTGACATTTTGCACCAGCACTTTTTTTGTAATATTTATTCTGCACAAGAATTATTCACATGAATTTATGTATTTATCTCTAGCGCTGCTCTTACTATCACGGACATAGTAGTCTTTTTTGAACTTGTAATATTTATTTATAGCAGCAGCTTGGCACCTTTTGTATTTATTGATTGATTTATTTTAGCGCAGTGTTCCTTGTATTTAAATTAATATCATTTCTATGCTGACGACACCCCAAACTCTCTCAACCCCTCAACTCACTCCATCAGTCTCCTCAAGCATCACTAACTTACTAACAGACATATCAGTCTGGATGCCACACCACTTCCTCAAATTCAACTTGTCCAAAACGGAGCTCATAATATTTCCTCCCCCCACGTGCCTCTTCTCCTGACTTCTCTGTCAAGAGCAATGGCACAATCATCAACCCATCCCCACATGCCAGGGTGCTAGGTGTTATCCTGGACTCTGAACTCTCCTTTTGGCCCTGTCACATCTACCCCAACGCAGGTGGTCAGACATTATAGCTGGCTACTGTGTGCTTCACCTAAATCAGCCCCTTTTCCCATAAGGCAAGCAGGCCTACTGGTACTTGGTTGCCCCCAGGACTTATACACAATGCTATAATGCCTGACCACCACGCCAGTGCAGACGCGAACTAGGCAAAGCAAACAGGTACTTGCGGGAGGGAAGATAGCGTGGTTCTAGGACAGTCAAGGTAAAAGGCAGGCTGAGTCCTGGGAATAGTCCAATACTCTGGTCCAAGGTCATACACAGGGAAATCCAATCCAACAGAGCAAGGCAGACAGACAAGGGGCTTGATCAGGAACAATATACTTATCACTCTCTATCACAAGCATCCAAATGAGGGTTCAGCATGCTTATAACAGGGAACGCATGCCGCTTGTTTCCATTGCTGAAGGCTGTTCATGCTGGTGCTGGCACACAGCACTTTTAAACGTGAGTTGGCAATTTTTGGATGTTATGCATACATTATTTTAATAAACAGAGTTACGCTATGAAAATATTCATTTGTTTTTTATGAGTACGAATGTTCAAATGCAATCTAAAAGGATTAGTGGAAGTCTTGCTCAAATTGGTCCATCTACTGTTGAGCTGCAGAGGAAGATTTGTCCCACTTATGGTTTAAAGAGAAAGGCAAATTTTTTAAATATATCTGGTGAGTGTATTGAGTACACACACACACACGTGTGGTGGTGGGGCACCGAATTGTGTAGGAAAGGAGGACACCTTTCTTCACTTGGTGGACTGATTGTTTAATCTTTGCCTAAGAAAGAGATCACTTTGATGTCACTCATATTGGACTTTTTTGCATATATGCACTTTAAGTATATTTATATTGTTTCTCCCCTAAAAGGAGATTTTTTCTGTTATTAATATTATTGGATTTCCTATATGCACTTTATGAATTCTATATGCACGCTATGAATATTTTTATTAACTGATTGATCACTTTATGAGCACAAATCATGTGGTTTAGTATGGCAAATGAGTAAGCGCCGCATCTTTCATTATTATACATACTTATAACAGATTTGAGTTTCCACCCACAGACTGACCACATTAATCAGCCTGCAGGTGGACAGACAAGGAGCACCATAGCCAAAACCCCAGATGCTGGAATGAAGAACAGGAGCACAAAGTGATCCTGACATTACCCCCCTCTGAGGAGGAGCCACCGGACCCTAAAAGACTGGGCATCCAGAACAGGACCATCAGACTGGGGAGAGGTCAGTGGATCCATGAGGTCAGGTTGGTTAGCAGGGGACATGTTACAGGAGTCAAGCCAGATAGCTGAAACACAAGCAGAATGCAGAGAGGCTTGAAAGAAAGGTTGAAGCCCCACCTTCCTGAATGAGGCAGTCCATCCAAAGGATGGATTGAACTTTTTAGACAGGTTTGAATGAATGTAGTAGAAGTAGGGTGCAGTGCAGGGTTACAGGAAGTCCTGAATAAGAAAAAGTAGGAAGCTCAATGGGCATGGGCTGAACTGGCTTAACTGGTGCAGAGGCTGCCTGGATTGCATCGCCAGGTGTAGCGACTGCCTGAATCGCATCACCAGGTGTAGCGACTGCCTGAATTGCATCGCCAGGTGTAGCGACTGCCTGAATCGCATCGCTAGGTGTAGCGACTGCCTGAATTGCATTGCCAGGTGTAGCGACTGTGGAACTTGAGTTAACCTGGCTTTGTGTCCAAGGGAGTTTAGGGACAGGCAAAGGTAGGGTTAATCCACAGGGCTTGACTGCTGAGGACTCAGAGGAAGGTTCCAAATAGGGCTGAAGACTGCGAGACAGCAGGTACATTTGGCTTCTAGATAGAGAAGATTCAGGCTGTGGCAATGGGCAGGAGAGGTGGCCTTTAGAGAATTCAATAAACTTGTCAGCGTCTTTTGCTATAACAGAGTCATATAAAGGCAAATGGTTATGCAAATTGGATTTACACTTGGAAAAATTGTCATGATCAGGATCCGAATAGGACTGTAATAAAAGCACATGATTGGTACTGACCACACAAGAGTTATAAATGGGCAACTAGTCAGCAGTTTTAATGCAGTTCTGGGTGCAGGTCTGGGAACTCTGTAGCCCAGTCTATGTGCGGGTTATGAAGTTTAAGCCAGGAATACCATAAGATAAGGGGATAAGCAGGAGATGAGATCAAATAGAAGCGGATTGTCTCCCTATGAAATTCCCTAATGATCAGAGTGATAGGTACTGTGCACATGGTGATCAGGCACACAGACAAGGGAGAGTCATCCACAGCTAAGACTGAAAAAGGTTTGTGCACCTTAATCACAGGAATCTGGAGACGGTATGCTAGGTAGGTCCCTGTCAATGAAGTTGCTAGCAGCACCAGAATCTATGAAAGCTGAGAGGTGATGAGAAAACTTGGCAGAGCTAAGTTGTGCAGGAACAAATAGTGTATCTCTGAAGGAAACAGAAACAGTATGGTCTATAGAGGCAGACCCCACCCACACTAGACTCTTGGTGTTTTTCGGCTTATTAGGGCAGCTGGCAACAAAATGACCGTGATTGCCACAATATAAGCAGAGTCCCTGGGACCTTCTTCTAGCCTTTTCCACAGAGGATAAATGGGTAGCACCAATGTGCCTGGGCTCATCCTCCTGGAGAGGTTGAGAGGGCTCAGGAAAGTCTAAAGGAGAAAAAGTGGGCAGTGTACTAGGGGGCAAAGAAACAGACCTCTCCCTTACGCCTTTCCCATAAATGCCTGTCTATACAGATGGTTACATGCATGGCTTCATTCAATGACTTTGGTTCAGGTTAGTGTACTGAGGACCCTTTGATGGGGTCTGATAAGTCTAACCTGAACTTTATTCTTAGAGCTGGGTCATTCCACCCTAAGTCCGGTGCCCAGCGGTGAAAATTAGAACAGTATTGTACAGCGGTGTGTTTATCCTGACGCAATGATCTAAGGTTAGTTACAGCAGAGGGGGCACAATCAAGAGCATATAGTAAACGTAAGGCCTTAAAAAAAGGCTTCAGAGTGCGCATGTGTGGCCACTCGTGGATGAACGCTTAATCCCCCAGCTCTGCACCGCTCCGGCTCTCTCCACCCACCACAGTGTCCGTACGGATAATCCCAGTGTCACAGTCGGCCGCCCTAGCTCCTGAAAGCCTGCTGAACCCGGTGGCATTCCCGGATGGCTTTGGGAACAGTGCGAAGGGATCTCTCCCGGCAGCTAGGCCCACACCTAAGATGGTGCCTGCGACCTTCACCTTCTATGAGGAGACGGAGGAAGACTAATCCATTGCTAATCAGGACATCTAGGCTGGGCAACCCAGTCAAGGCCCGGGACTGTAGTGAGTACACTGATCCCCAGCCCAGTGTCTCCAGCCTCCACAGAGTCCCTGCTCAACAGAACAATGGAGGAAATACTCCTCACCCCCATAGAGGATGTGACCACTACGCCCGACAACCTCAGGGACATCACCAAAGCCTGCACTAATGTCCCACAGGACTTCCCAGCTCTGATGGAGACGTTCTTCAGGATGCTTACCAGAGGCCTGGCTTTGAATTTAGCCCAGATCACCTCCACAATCCAGGTTGACCTGCACCAATTAGGGGCCAGAATTGAGTCCATAGAAGCCAAAACTGACCAGACTACAGCAAGGGCCAACCAGAATACTGCCAGAATCCAGGACCTGCATGAACAACTTGACGCTGCTATCGAGACTAGATCCCGCAGATATAATTTTAGAATAAGGGTGCTCCTGGAATCCTTCAAAGACATGCTCCCAGACTTGGCCGAAAACTGCTTGGAACTAGACCAGGCTCACAGGGCCCTGCAACCGCCACGCCAAGACAGCTTGCCCAGAGGTATTGTGGTAAAACCACATTTTTTCAAGGTAAAAGAAGAAGTAATACGACGGGCAAGCAAGTTAGGAGACATCTTAATTTAAGTTCACCCCATTCAAATCTTTGCCGATCTCTCCCAAAATACCGTACTGAAGAGGAGAACCCTAAAGCCCTTGCTCCAAGTCTTATCCCAGAAATCAATTACCTACAAATGGGTCTTCCCATTTCGCCTGGCATTTTCCTACCAAAACAAACCTTATGGATTCTCGTCCTTTGCTGAAGGGGACTGCCTGCTCCTACAATAGGGCTGATATCTCAAGAGCCGCCTGTCTCCTCCACTCCCAGAAATGCTAACTCCACCAAAAGGCCCCTTCCACCCAGCCCTATTGCCCCACTGTGGCAGAAGCACCAGACCAAGAGATCCAGGGAAGCCTGCCCTTCATAATGATCCTGGTATTGGGACTCTGTTCATCATTTAAGACTTTGGTTCGTCCTGCACCAAGGGAAATCTCTCCTCTCCTGAGGATCTCCACAAGCTGGGCCAGACCTGGCAAAGCTTACTGTTCTGTTCCGTTATTAACACTAGTTATTTGGAATGTTGCCACCCTTCACCTTCACTCAAGCTGGAGTATACTATTCATCCTCCTTATGCACTGGGAACTATGCCCCATAATTCTCCTCAAGGTTTTCTTTCTCCAGCTTTCTGACATTGTTTAAATCTGTTCTGTACTGCCTACATTGTTGCTGAAAGTCTCCTCCCCACTAGGGGTGAGTGAGGGAGATTACTGAGGGGTGTTTTACGTGATCATAAACAAATTAATCTGAGCCTCCGCCCCTAAATGGAGCCCACAAGATGTCTCTATCCCACACACTCTGAATGGGGAAAAATTCCGCAGACTTTCTCTCCCCCCAATCTCCCCACACGGATTTTGGGCTTACATCGTACTTCCCCTCTCGTGCTTTCAGGAACTCTACTGTTCAATGTCAGTTGTATTCATTAGCACTCTTCTAGCGGGTTAGCCGAAGCGGATGCCTCGCGCCTCCTATTGTCCTATTGAGTGGTCATACCCCACCAGTCTGGGGCAGTACCACACCCCCCTCTGTGGGGGTGTCGTCTAGGGGACAAGGTGTGCCAAGAGGGTCCGGAGACCTTCCTGGCACTATGGGGTTAGGGGTTGTTCATCTAATTTATCTGCCTAGTTGTACTGTTTTACCATATTTTAATGCAATAACGGTCTTCTCTTCATGTCTTTTCTCACTATCCTTCTCTTTTCTCCTTGGACCTCCTAGAAGGCTTCACCTGGAACCCCCGCCACACCAGCACCAAATCCAGAATGGGATAACGGAATCTCTCCATCCTCCTTCACCCACCGGGGTAAGATGCTGTTTTGACGATTCGTCTCTCCTCCTCTCTGATCCATGTATTCTAAGATAGATGTCTCTACTCCTTTGAGTGTAGCAACCCATAATGTCCAGGGCATGAACTCGCCGATTAAACAGCGAAAATTATTCAAACACTATCATTCCCAAAAGATCAATGTCCTACTATTACAGGAGACCCATTTCCATGCCTCATATAATCCGTCATTCTTGCATAGTGAATATCCCCAATTCTACTTATCCAACGCAGATTCCAAGACAAAAGGGGTGGCGGTTTGCTTCTCCAAAAATACTAAATTTTCTTATACTGACATACACAGATATTCGCTAGGAAGGTATATACTGGTGAAAGATTCCATAGAGGGAACTATATATTCTTTTATATCCTACTACGCCACGAGCAAAGGTCAGGCAAAATTTATTGCTACCATGCTCACTGTCTTTAAACCCTTTCTAGAGGGAGTGATTATTTTTGGGGAGACACAAACCCCGTTTGTGTCTCTTGAAAAATCCGGTGAGAGGGTATCATGCCCCAAAAGTCCCCCCAAACAGAGTTTGAAACTTGCCATCACCCTATTCACCTCTGGACTTATTGACATTTGGAGAGAACTAAATCCCCGGACTAAAGACTACACGCACTACTCGGCCCCTCATAAAACATATTCACGGATAGGTCACCTTTTTATGCAAACACCCCAAATACCGCTGGCTATAAAAGCTTCCATTTTGTCTGATCATTCCATGGTGCTGCTGTTCCTGCGGCGTTCACATCAATCTAGGTCACAATTCATCTGGCGCCTCAATGAATCACTGCTGAGCGACCCGGTACAAGCAACCTTAATAGAGAAAGACCTCAAGGAATATTTTCTCCTAAATGACTTGGATTCCGTCTCGCCTACATCCCTTTGGGCAGCCCACAAAGCTGTTACAAGGGGAAAGCTTATCCAGACAGCCGCCCCCTTAAAAAGGGAATGCAGGTCCAACAACTGAGGGATACATTTCAGATACCTGCCAAGGACCTATCCAAGTACCTTAGAGTTCGCTCTCTTCTTTCTAAATCTACCTGGTCAAAGAATCCCCTGTTGTGGCGCACACTACGTTTTTATCGCAATACCAACTCCACAGAAAAAGGCATATCTTACTATTATAAACTACTGACCGGCAACCCATTCACTAATAAATCCTATGCTCTGTTGAAATGGGAACACCAATTCCATCACACATATACACAGCAGCAATGGCTCCTTGCGTTACACCACCCCTTGAAATTCTCTAAATGTCTCAACCCCTGGGTAGGAGTACAAAAAATATTCCACAATTGGTATCTCATCCCTACCAAGCTCGCTAAGATATACTCTTCAGCTACAGACAACTGCTGGAGGGACTGTGGCCAAAGGGGAACAAGTATGCATATTTGGTGGTCGAAACCGGTGTCAGGGAGGTCGTCAACAGACATCGACTTCTCATATAGAATCGCTCGAACCATCCCTACTCTATGGTTAACACCTTATAAAAAACATGAGGATGGGTCCCCAACTCTGTAAATCTCTTAAAGTTCCCCACCACATTGCGTTCCTCGGTAACGACGACACATATACACACTACCTTAACCACAAGGGTAAAGTTGTCTCGTATCCTAAATAATCACTTACCCAACGGCCAGTCATCAAATATTATCATTCTATACGGAAAAAGACACCTCAACCATAACGCTATTTTTGCATCACACGCGGTGTTGTCCCCTAAGAAACTGGTCCATCTAAATC
>BLSH010014840.1:89964-100555 GCA_018402905.1 Glandirana rugosa
CAGTGCAGGCTATCCTGGACTCAGGCGCAAGTAGCTGCTTTGTGGATCTGGCCTTCGCAGGGCATCACCAGATCCCACTCCGACCTAAGAAACACCCCATGGTCGTCCGACTAGCCGATGGGTCAAACATTAAGTCAGGCACAGTCACCCAGGAGACCATCCCAGTATACACCACTACCGGTGGGGGACATGCCGAGTTTCTGTTACTGGATGTCATTGCCTCTCCACTGTACCCGATTATTCTGGGTCTCCCCTGGCTTCGGGCTCACAACCCCCAGATTGACTGGACAATGGGCAAAGTGGCATTCTCCTCCTCCTATTGCTCCCAGCACTGCCTGCCTCAGCGGCCGGAGAACCCCTCAGCCTTGCTCAGCCTGGATCTAGATGTTGATCCAGAATCCCGTGCGGTAGTCCCTGCACCCTACCATGAGTACCTAGACATCTTCAGTAAGAAGGGGGCTGACGTCCTCCCACCACATCAGTCCTATGATTGCCCGATCGACCTCCTACCGGGAGCGGAGGTTCCGTTCGGTCGAATCTTTCCCTTGTCCGAAGTGGAATTAGCCACCCTAAAGACCTATCTGGATGAAAATTTGAAGAAGGGCTTCATTCGGCCATCTACGTCACCAGCCGGTGATCTTCTTGGTAGAGAAGGACCATTCCCTCCGGCCCTGTATTGACTATCGTGAGCTCAACCGGGTCACTATCAAAAACCGGTATCCGTTACCCCTGGTTCCAGAGCTGTTCAAGGGGTTAGGTACCTCAACTGTCTTCACCAAGCTGGATTTACGTGGGGCTTACAATCTCATCCGCATCCGCGAAGGGGACGACTGGAAGACCGCCTTCCGGACGCGGTTCGGACATTATGAATATCTGGTCATGCCCTTCGGGTTGTGCAACGCCCCAGAGACCTTCCAGCACCTGGTGAACGACTTTCTGGACCAGTTCCTAGTCGTTTACCTGGATGATATCCTAATCTTCTCGCCCTCTCTGGAAGAACATCGTAGGCACATGAAGAGTGTGCTTGCCCGTCTCCAGCTACATGGCCTTTACGCCAAGGCAGAAAAATGTGCCTTCGAATGTGCCAGCATCTCATTCCTGGGGTTCCAGCTTTCTACGGCAGGAATTACCATGGACCCCCAGAAGGTGTCGGCCATCCTGGAGTGGCCCGTCCCAGTTGATAGGAAGGGAGTCCAGCGATTTGTGGGGTTCGCAAATTTCTATCGGAAATTCATCAAGGGGTTTTCTGCAGTCATCGCCGGCCCAAGACGCCTTCTCCCAGCTCAAGAAGCTGTTTACTTCCGCTCCTATCCTCAAACACCCCGATCCTGCTTTACCATATATCCTGGAGGTAGACGCCTCTGAAACCGCGGTGGGAGCCGTTCTCTCACAGAGACAGGGCCCCAAGGCCTTACTTCACCCCACTGCCTTCTTTTCCAGAAAGTTATCTCCGCCGGAAAGGAACTATGATGTCGGTGATAGGAAATTGCTGGCCATCAAGTCGGCTTTGGAGGAATGGCAGTACCACCTGGAAGGAGCAGCTCACCCGGTATTGGTTTTTACTGACCATAAAAACCTTGAATATCTGCAGACAGCTAAGAGGTTGAAACCTCGACAGGCAAGGTGGGCACTGTTCTTTAGTCGGTTTCAGAACACATTACATACAGGCCCGGGGCAAAGAACGTCAGGCCGGATGCTCTGTCAAGGATGTTCCATGTCCAAGAGGACTTTTCTCCACCAGATACCATCCTTCCTGCCCATAGTTTTCTGCTCACCCAGGAGGGCCTTTTGACCCGAATCCGGAAATCCTGCTCTGGCCTTAGTGAACCACCGGACCCTCGATGCACTTTAAGGGATTGTGGTGGTGGAAAAACTGGCTGTACATGCCCCAGGAACTCTGGCCGGCAGCCCTCGCACTCTGCCATGACACCAAGATGGCCGGGCACTTTCGGTGGTCATAAGACATCTGAGTTACTCTCCTGGTCATTCTGGTGGCCTCGCTTGAGAGAGGATTGCCTGAGTTACGTGGCTGCCTGTCCAGTTTGCAACAGGAACAAGACGGAGAAATCCAAGGCCTGGGGACTACTTAACCCGCTACCTATGCCGGAACAACCATGGTCTCAGATTGCTATGGACTTCATAGTGGAACTGCCCCTATCGTCAGGATGCAATGCAATTATGGTGGTTGTGGACCGGCTCACAAAAATGGCCCATTTTGTCCCAATGAAGGGCACCCCTTCAGCCTCAGAAACCGCAGAAGCGTTCATTAAGGAGGTGGTTTGCTTACATGAAATCCCGACCAACATTGTGTCGGACCGGGGGAGTACAGTTCACCTCCCACTTCTGGAGGTCCTTGTGCGCTACCTTGGGTATTGAGTTTGCCTTCTCCTCGGCCTACCACCCCCAGTCCAACGGGCAGACGGAGACGACCAACCAGACCCTGGAACAATACCTGCGGTGCTTCTCCTCCTATGCTCAGGATGACTGGGTCTCCCTCCTGCCTGTAGCCGAGTTCGCCTTCAACAATTCTGTCCATTCTGCTACCAAGCAGTCCCCTTTCTGGGCAAATCTTGGCTACCACCCTGCCTTTCTGCCCGACTTGGCCTCTGAGAGCCCCGTACCTTCTGTGCAAGACATGGCTCAGTTTTTGGAAAGGAACAGCAAGCTTCTGCAGGAGACTCTCGCCCAGATCCAGGCTACCAGTAAGAGGAATTTCGACAGAGGGAGAGGGGGGGAACTGGAGTTGCAGATTGGTCAACGGGTCTGGTTGTCCACCAAGTACCTAAGACTCTCCTGCCCCTCTAAAAAACTGGGCCCTAGATATATAGAACCATTTCCTATCAAGAGGAGGATAAATCAAGTAGCTTACGAGCTAAACCTCCCGGCATCCATGCACATTCATCCAGTCTTCCACGTTAATCTGCTGAAACCAACAGTTCCGGACATCTTCCCAGGGCGTAACACAGTGCCCCCAGAACCGGTCGTGGTGGACGGTGAGGAAGAATTTGAGATGGAGGCTATCCTCGATTGTAGGAAAAGAGGAGGCAGCACTCAATTCCTGGTCAAATGGAAGGGCTACGGGCCCTGAAGAGAACTCTTGGGAGCCGGAGGAAAACCTTCATGCAAATGAATTGATCAGTGCTTTCTGGAGGAGGCACCCGACTAGGAGAACCCATTTGGGCATCCGGAGGCTGCCCCTTGGGGGGGGGGGGGCAATGTTAGAAAACTGTGCTGAGGGTTATTAGCACTTGATTGTTGTTTCCTCTAGCTCATGGAGAAGCAGCTCTATTTGAACTTCCTGCTTCCTGTAGCAAGTGCTGTTCGTTCTACAGCGTGTACCCATCCTTCCTGAGCAACTTGTGCCTGTTATCTGTTCTTGTCTCCTGTTCCTGTCACCCGGCTTGCCCGACCTTGTCTGAACTCCGCCTGAACCGACCCTTGGCTTGCCTACGACCATCTGATTGCCTGATCCTTCTGCACATCTGCTGTCAGCCTGTTAAGGAACTCTGCCTGTACCCGACCATCCACCTGCCTGCTCCTTTTGTACTTCCTTGCCTGCCTGTTGCCGACCCGGACTGTACGACCACTCTTCTGTCTTGCACGAGTCCCAGTGGACCTACACGCACCACCAAGTGTTCCTGTCCAACCCTCGTGCCCCTCTGCGCTCCTGAACTCCCTGTGTGCTCTATTAGGGGTTCTCGAACCAGGGCCGCAAGAGAGGTTACCCCTGCAGAAGTGAGACTCATCCTCCAGGTACGTGACACTGCACCAATTGGAATCAGCCCGTCTCGCCCTGAACCTAGCCCTAACCACTGAGGCGGAAAAACAGCTTAGGTGGTCCGGAACTTAAACCTGGCATTTATCTCAGTGGTACCCAAACCAGGAAAAGACCCGAGCTCTGTCAGCAATTACCGTCCTATTTCGTTAATAAATAATGATTTCAAAATTCTTGCTAAGATTTTGGCTAACATACTCTCATCATTTATCGCTGGTTATGTCCACAAAGACCAGGCAGAGTTTATTCCAGGCAGACAGGGACCTGACCAGATAAGAAGAGCCATTGACATCATCTCCCTCCTGAATTCCTGCTGGAATGGAGGCCAACCTCAGGAAGGGTACCTACTTTCCATAGACATTCAGAAAGCTTTTGACACAGTCACATGACCATACATATTCTCGGTCCTAGAGAGATGGGGCTTTTGTAACAACTTTATGGGTATCCTACGGGCCCTGTACTCCAATCCTAGCGCCCAGGTGCGCCTCCAGGGTTGTTACTCTGACCCCATCTCAATTGGAAGGGGTAGTAGACAATGGTGCCCACTGTCTCCCTTCGCAATAGCGATAGAGGTATTGGCAATTGCAATCAGGCAGCACCCGGACATCAGGGGAGTCTCTTGTGGGCCCCAGGAACATAAATGCGCCCTATTCGCCGACGATCTCCTCCTTTTTATTACACCCCCCTTATTTTGACTCCTAATTTTCTTAAGCTACTCAACCAATTTGGGGAAGCATCAGGCCTTCAAGTAACTTTTCCAAGTCCATAGCAATGAATATCACTGTGCCCCCTACGTTGCTGGAGCACCTGCAGGAACACTCGCCCTTTGCCTGGAGCACGACATCTATCCCTTATCTTGGGATCAAACTACCCCCAAAATTCAACCTCCTCTATGCCCACAACTATCCAGCTATGTTTCAAAAATTAACAAACGACCTGCTAATGTGGGACAAGCATGATCTCTCCTGGTTAGGTGGTGTTAACGCGGTCAAGATGACACTTTTACCCCGTCTCTTATATCTCTTTAGATCCCTTCCCATAACAATCCAGAGGGTACAATTATCACACCTTCAATCTAAGATTCTGAAATTCATCTGGGGGTCCAAGGGCAGTAGATGTTCCAAGTATATCCTTTTCAGACACAAATCACAAGGCGGTCTCTCCCTTCCGAGCGTTTGGTGGTACTATCAAGCGTCACAATTAGCGCAGATTTTCATAGCATACTCGCGAGGGTCAAAACCAGACTGGCTAAACATGGAAAGACAGGCTACTCCGCACCATACAATAGACTTCCTATTATGGTCCCCTTCCAAACTCAGGCCACCGGTCCTGTCCCTGACCTTATCACACTCCCTGGCGCTCTGTGACCGACTCCACAAGCACCCCTCTTTGGTCTCGGAACTTCGTCCCCTGAGACACCTATTCCATAACCCAGACTTCCCTCCAGGGATGAATATTATAGCTTTTAGATGGTGGCTCAATAAGGGCTTATTCAGGACAGGACATTTATTTTCCTCCCTAGGCCCACATTCCATCAACTACTCAGTGTTAGCAGACGCGAAAACTAAACCGGCATATGCACAAGCCTGGGAAATAGACCTAGGGTTTGAACGAGACCCTGAATCCTGGAACTTTTGCTTCCTTCAAAGGTATTCTGAATGTCTCCCTGATCGAGGCTAACATTAAAATTCTCACCCGGTGGTACAGGGTTCCCACCCTCTTAGCCAAAATAAACCCACACGCCTCACCACTTTGTTTCAGGGGCTGCAATCATCTAGGTTCTCTAATTCACATATGGTGGTCTTGTCCCTGCATAAGAGCGCTTTGGAACAAGGTATTCACCTTGCTTCGCAAGATTACGGGCGTACCGGTATCTCAAAATCTTGAAATAGCTCTCCTGAACCACAAAGTGGACAAGCTACCTAAGAATGCTCAAAAATTTGTATTTTTCATACTGCTGGGAACCAAGATCACCATAGTTAAATCCTGGAAAAAGGCTTCAGTTGCCTTCTCAGCAGTGAAAAGGAAAGTATCTTGGATTATGGTCCAGGAGAAAATAGTTAGCACCCTACAAGATAGAGTTCGGGCCTTTGAATCCATCTGGGAACCTTGGGATATCTATACCAACACCTCCTTGTACCTTGGTATGTTGGCCTCTTCAGTGGCGCCTTCTTAGGTCACTTTTTCTAAAACCATCTATCCTCCCTTCCCGTGCTCTCCACCTTCTATGGCCTGGTCTTGATGGCATCATAAAACACCTTAAGTTTGCTTTACTGCAGCAGTGGGTCAAGCTCACTGTCTGAACCAGTTTGCTCAAGGAAAATGGAAGGGAGCGATTCCTCGTTCTAGAGTTGATGTCAGCACAAGAGGCATTACTAAGCTTTGCACCACTGCCTCATGGCCATCGTGAGGGTTCAGACAGACAACAGTAGCATGTGTCAAATCAGGGAGAAATAAGTAGCCTTGGGCAGATTGCAGCACACATCTTTCAGTTGCCGGAGTGCAATCTGTTGTCCCTGTCAGACTCTTAACTTCCTGGGGTGGAGAATACATGAGCAGACACTTTTTGAGCACACACTTTCTGGATCTAAACAGATGGATGTTTCCTACAACTGTTTGCTCAGTGAGACACCCCACAAGTGGATTTAATGACATCTCCTGTTAGTGTTCAGCTGCCAGTATTCTTTTCCTGGTTCTTCCATCGGAGAGCCAGGGGCCAGGATGCTCTGCTGGATTTTCTGGCCTGTATACGTTTTTCCTCAAACTTCTCTAATCCTGAACATGATGCGTTCATGGTTTCCGCTGTTGAGGCAGTTGTTGATCACTCCGCTGATGGCATTTCAGAGATCCTTGGTACTTGGGCGGCATGCCTCATCCCAATATGGTTCTGGTATGGCCTGGTTATTTGTAAGACGCAGGCTAGCCCAGGTGGGCATAGCAGAAAGGGTTCAGTGGATTCTGCTCGAATCTTGGAAGATATCCTTGAATGCTATGTACTATAGCTTGTGGAAAAGATCTTTGGGATGGCAGTGATTATTTGATTCATTCCTGAGTCTTCCTTGAGAATCAAGGTCTTGGAGTTCTTCCAATCGGCCGTAGACCAAGGGCTTAGCTACAGTTCGGTCCAGCTGTTGACCGCTTCAGCTCTAACTGTTTATTGCATAGAAGATCCGTTTGGTGCCATGTTTTATGCGAGCAACCTTCTAGCTAAATCAACAACCAGTCGGGTCTCCAAAAAAATCCAAGCTTTTTCAGCCAAGTCTCCATATTGTGATCTGTTTCAAGACAGATTTTTAATCCAGTTCTGTCTTTTCTTTGAAAGGTTGGACCTTTTCATATAAGTTAGGAAGTAGTGCAATCTTCATTGTCTACAGTTTCAGGACAGGAAGATTGGTCAAGGGTGGATGCAATTTTTAATCACTTCAATACCAGGCACTTACCACCCTTCCTGCCCAGACCAATTTTCAGCTTTCAGTGCTGTTGTATTTTGAATGACAATTGCACAGTCATGCAACGCTGTACCCAAACAAAATTTTTATCATTCTGTTCCCACAAATAGAGCTTTCTTTGGGTGCTTGTTGATCACCCCTGCGATTTTTATTTTTTGCGCTACAAATAAAAATAGGCCGACAATTAAAAAAAAAAAGTTTTTCTTGGTTTCTGTCGCAAAATGTTGTATAAGTACATTTTCTCCATCACTGATGGGCACTGATGAGGCTACACTGATGGGCACTGATGAGGCTACACTGATGGGCACTGATGAGGCTGTATTGATGGGCACTGATAGGCGACACTGATAAGCAGCACTGATGGGCACTGATATGTGGCACTGATGGGCACTCATAGGCAACACTGTTGGGCACTCATAGGCAGCACTAATGGGCATTGATAAGTTTCACTGATAGGTGGCACTGGTAGGTGGCACTGATGAGCCCTGATAGGTGGTACTGGTGGGCACTGATAGGTGGCACTGGTGAGCACTGGTGCATGACTCTGAAAAAAAGCACTGTTAGGGATGGCACTGGCAGGCATCACATACGGGCACAGTACCATCCCTACAGTGCACTGTATGCCCTTACCTGGTGGTCTAGTGTGGGCTCCCTGGTGATCCTGGGTGGCCTCCTCATGATGTCCCTGGGGGGGCTCCCTGGTGGTCCTGGTCGGCTCCCTGATGGTCCAGTGTGGTGATCCTGAGGGGGGTTGCACTGATAAACGTTCAGTGCAGACCCCCTGTCAGGAGAGCAGCTGATCGGCTCTCCGCTACTCAGGTCTGCGAACGGCTTTTCCTGTTTACTGATTGGTCAAGGCTGATCACATGGTGAAAAGCTTTTTGATGGAAGCTTTTACCTTGATCGGTAATGCGGTGGGTCAGACTGACCCACACCACCAATCGCCACGATGCGCGCCCCCGTGGGCGCACGATCACGGGTTATCCTGAGGACGTCAATAGATGCCCAGTCAGGATAACGAAGCCACCACCTGGCCGTCATTTGTTATTAGGTCGAAAGGGAAGTGGTTAAGTAATTTTTTCCACATATCTGCAGAGAACGCAGAAGTTCAGGCTGGCGGATAACTGGTTCATCTATCAGTAAGTCCTAAAATGTGTCAAATGGCCCCCCCTAGAATCCTTTTCCTCTTGGCTAGTCCAAACCGTCAGATGGGCATAGGTAGCTTTGGGTCTTTCTCCTCCAGGGGGTTCATGCGCATTCCACAATGGCAACATCGGCTTTGTGGGCAAGTTATGGCAGGGTTGCAGTGGAAATGCTGTAAAGCTGCCAGCTGAAAGTCCCCTAATGCTTCCAACTACTATTACTGTTTGGAAGTTGTGGATGGCCCTTCCCAGGCTTTGGGTACCTTGGTGCTTGTTTCTGCGCTGTGTGATTTTTGATACAATTCTTTTGCATTCAGTCTGCGTAGTTTCTTGTTTTTCTTTATTTTGCTTGGTCCCGCCCTTTCTTTTCATGCTAGCTATATCACTTTAGTAGGCTGACATGATTAGCCCCAGGAATATGGGAAAATTGTTACTTACCGTACTTACTGTATTTTCCTTTCCTTTCCTGGGAGCTCATGTCAGCCTAAGGTTTCCCGCCCTGGTGTTCTGTCACGAGGTCATGTTAGGAATGCTGGGGTATAGGGGAATCCCTCCTTTTATTTGAGCAGGAGGTTGTCCTGTGGGGTCAGAGTGGTGGAGCTGACCCATTCGTAGGCTCCCAGAAAAGGAATATTACGGTAAGTATGGTAACAAGTTTCCATATTCCCTGCTTCGGTGTATCATTCTATGGAACAGGCAGCGTCCCAAGTTGTAAAGTGTCATTAAACAGAAGGAACTGGACAAGGGTGTTTTCACCCTTTACCAGCCCAGCACTTAGTCATAGTTTATTGCACAGTGCTGGCAGTTTCATAGTGTCCACACCATTTCCATTCAGGACTCATAGCCGTGCTTACACATAATTGCAGTTATATATATTTTTTTTCCTTTTTATCTTTCTTGTATAGTAAGTTCACAAATAACATTTCTTTCCTTCCTCACGGGGAAATTTCAAGTTTATTACTTATATTCTTACCTGAAAGATCAAACAAACCTTCCAGACAAAGATCAGAAAAACCACTCCATTACCCAACTGCAGAGTTCCCCTAGGTTTGAAAGTAAGCCCATAAATTAATCATTTTTTTTGTTCAAGCAGCAGGTTGAATGAGAAAAAAAAGACACTGAATGTGGATGGGTGAATCCTTCCCTCTGATTTATTGTATCCTGACAGCAGGGAGAAGAATTTTGATCCATTTATGGCCGGCTAAGGCATGTTGATATATATATATATATATATATATATATATATATATATATATATATATATACACACACACACACACACACACACACACATACACACACACACACACACACATATATAAAATATATATTTATATATATACAGTATATCATAAAAGTGAGTACACTCCTCACTTTTTTGGACATATTTTATTATATCTTTTCATGTGAGAACACTAAAGAAATGACACTTTGCTACAATGTAAAGTAGTGAGTGTACAGCTTGTATAACAGTGTAAATGTGTTGTCCCCTCAAAATAACTCAACACACAGCCATTAATGTCTAAACCGCTGGCAACAAAAGTGAGTACACCCCTAAATGAAAATGTCCAAATTGGGCCCTATTAGCCATTTTCCCTCCTCGGTGTGATGTGACTCTATCCTCTATTTTGTAGACTCTATAACTTTTGCTCAAACCAATCAATATACGCATATTGGGATTTTTTTTACCAAAAATATGTTTTTTTTTACTTTTTTGTATATTTAGAATCACAATTTGGAATAGCGGCAAGGATGGGAAATGTTATTATAATGGGGGATTTTAATTACCCAGATATTGACTGGGCGGAAGGTACTGCACGTTCAGCTAAGGCTCGCCATTTCATAAATGTCCTGCAGGATAATTTCATGGGTCAGATGGTAAATGCACCAACAAGAGGAAAAGCATTATTGGACCTTCTGATTACCAACAACACAGATCTGATCACAGACGTGGAAGTAAGGGGCAATCTAGGTAATAGCGACCACAGGTTGATTATTTTTAGTATAAATTACACATCTAGGAAACCTAAGGGGAATACAAAGACACTGAATTTTAAAAGCGCCAACTTCCAGAAACTACGCTCATTGCTGGAAGATGTTAACTGGGATAAAACTCTAGGGACAATGAATACAGAGGAAAAATGGGAATGCTTCAAGAACACACTAAACAAAAGTATTAGCCAGTGTATCCCAGCAGGAAATAAATTTAAAAGAGCTAATCAAAG
>BLSH010014840.1:103324-117072 GCA_018402905.1 Glandirana rugosa
CTGGGAAAATAAGGACATCAATTTTGTTTGGGTACAATGTTGCACGACTGTGTAATTGTCAGTTAAAGCGACACAGTGCCGTATTGCAAAAAATGGCCTGGTCATTAACCACTTCAGCCCCGGAAGGATTTCACACTTTAGGACCAGAGCCCTTTTTTGCGATTCGACACTGCGTCGCTTTAACTGACTGTTACGCGGTCGTGCGCCATTGTACCCAAATGAAATTTGCGTCCTTTTTTCCCCACAAATAGAGCTTTCTTTTGGTGGTATTTGATCACTGCTGCGTCATTTCTGATCGCCGCTATAAACAAAAGAAGAGAGACAATTTTGCAAAAAAACCCAAATTTATTACTTTTTGCTAAAATACAAATCCAAAAAAAAAATATATAAAAAAACTTTTTTTTTCATCGGTTTTGGCCGATTTATATTCTTCCTCATATTTGTGATAAAAAAAAATCGCAATCGGCGTTTATTGATTGGTTTGCGCAAAAGTGGCCACGTTTACAGACTATGAGAATTAATTTCTGGGGTTTTTATTTATTTATTTATTTATTTTTTTACTAGTAAAGGCGGCGATCTGCGATTTTTAGCAGTACTGCAATATTGCAGCGGACATGTCAGACTATTTTGACACTTTTTTGGGACCATTGGCATTTATACAGCGATCAGTGCTATGAAAATGCACTGATTACTGTGTAAATGCCATTGGCAGTGAAGGGGTTAACCTGGAGGGGGCGCTCTAAGGGTTAACTGTGTTCCCTGGGTGTGTTCTAACTGTGTGTGGGCTTCCCTAGCAGGGGAAGGGGAGCGATCACAGCTTCCATATAGAAGAAGGCTGTGATCACAGCCCTTCCCCCTCTCACAGAACGGAGATCCGTGTTTACTTACACGGACCTCCGTTCTTTCACTGCGGGGGGGCATCTCGGGTAGCCGGTGGAGATCGAGTCCGCTGCACCCGCTCCCTGCCCCCCCCAAACACAGTGAGCGCGCGGGCGCGCCTCCGGCGGCGCGCGCTCCCAGTGCATGATATCGCAGCCGCCGTCGTATGACGCCGGTTTGCGATATCGAGCCACCTTGTCGCCGTCAACCTGCGGTTGACGGTCGGCAAGTGGTTAAGGAGGAAATCCTTCCGGTCCTTAAGTGGTTAAAGTTCAATACTCCCGTTTTCTGGGGAGACGCAGGCCAGCTGAATGATATGTACTGCAAACTGTATATTTTCTTTTTTTATTATATTGTGATTTATTGTATGTTTTTTTTCTTTATGTTAGTAACAAATGATGTCTACGTGAATCCCCTGAGGAAGCCAATGGTTTGGCGTAACATGTTGGGAGACTCTTTCCACACTGCATGACATCACTACCAGTGTTACTTACCACAATTGTATCCATGTTGTTTTGGACCCCTCTTTATTTTATAATGTGTCAAAAAAAGAATTAAGCTTTTTAACAAATATAAAATAAAATTCTGTGATTTTATATAAATTAAGGTATTTTTTGGTTTATTGTCCTTTGGCACCGAGATAGTCCCCCCTTGGGAAACGAAACTTCTCCTTAACCATATTAATGAGTATGGGCTGAGGTGTGTTTAAAAGAGTGTCCTGGGGGCGTGGCCAAGACATGGAGGAGTGAAGTCGCATCTCCTCATAGCTCCGCAACCACTGCAGCTAACGGCAGCTTTCCTGGGGGCAGAGACAGCTGAAAAAGGTCTGGGGAAATGTCTCAGCATCGGCAGACAACATCTCAACCCCCGCCGGCAGAGGAAGTGGGGAAGGGCTCACTGGATCACTATTTCCCGGAGCCGCGGCAGGCCAGGAAAGGAGGCTCCAAGATGGCGCTGACTCAGCAGGCCTCACGGCACCATGAGGCTCCACCATCTCCTCCCCAATGGACACAGATCTCACAGATCGCCTCCCCAAGACTGGTGAGTGTGGATGATCCCCCTTCCTCCCTCGGATCGGCGGCCTCCCAGGACCAGGGTGCAGAGCAGGCAGATCTGCTAGGAGACTGGGACTTGAAGCGCCATATTTGGTCTCTCCCCACCAGGGAGGACCTGGAACGTTTCACTTCTAGAATAGAGAAAGCCTTTACACAGGACAAAGATAGAAGCTGCAGCTGAAGACCGACACCACACATCTAGGGGGTCGGTTGGAAACCCTGGAGCAAAGGCTAGAGGACTCCCTCCCACACACCTCACTGATGCAGGAGAGGTGTGCTGCCCAGGATCATAAAATAGAAGCATCTCAGATGGATGATTTTGAGAATCGCAGCAGGCGGGCTAACATCCGCATCCGCGGCCTGCCAGAGGCGACAGCATCTAAGGATATAGTCCCTACCCTAACCGGCATCTTCCGAGAAATTCTTGGACTTCCAAACACAGCACCAGTGGAAATAGATTGTGCCTATAGGGCGTTGAGACCTCCGTCCCAGGACCCGGAGAACCCTAGGGACATCATATGCAAACTTCATAAATACACCATGAAAGATCGTATCATGCAGAAGATGCGCAATAAGCCCTACTTTGACGGGGCCCAGCTGTTCTTCTATCAGGACTTATCGAGGCGCACTTTGATGCAGCGTAGAGCCCTGCGCCCTGTTTTGGAGGCCCTCCAAGAGGCCAGTTTGACTTACAGCTGGGGCTTCCCCTTCAGCCTGCAGGTGAAAAAGAGGGGCGCCAGGTAATACAGTGCACTAAGGATGATTTGCCCCTATTCCTTTCGGCCTTGGGCTTAGGCAATTTAGACTTCCCAGACTGGAGGCGTGCTCTGGACTTTCCGGCCCTGACCATCGCACAGCCCTGGCAGTCTGCAAAAAATAAGAGGCGATCTAGAGGCCGCAGACGCTGCACTTCTGGGGCTTCTCCGGGCCCTTCCGCCCAGAGGGACTGAATAACGCCGGCTGGTGAAAGCATTTGTTGTCCACAGACCTCTGCACTGCAATTGAGATAAGGATCGACTCCAGAGGACTGCGAATGCTGAACCCCTGAGGCTCCCTCGTTGACACTTCTGGAGATACTAGGGGTCACAGTCCTACTATGAAAATAGCCCAAGGACTGATTCCCAGATTCCCAATTTCCCCTCACGATACCCCTACCAGGACCCTATAAACGCTTTGCAGAGGCGGTGGCAGGAGACTGGCCCCTTTGCTCCCTTTGAACTGGCCATTGTTCCCCCCGTAGGCCCCCCTTCTCAGGGACTTATTCCTAGATAGAATAATGGACTGGGGCACCCGGCCCCTCCTCTGTGGGGGAGGGGCCGGGATCCTGGCCAACAAAAGTTGCCCTTACCAGGGCACAGAGCGATTTTTGCCCAGCAAATGTTGAAGTTCTACCATCATATGCTCATGTTTATGTTTCCTGTTGTAAATTGTTTTTCTTTTCTTGTCTTTTCTTTTCTTCTCTTCCTTTTCTTTTTTTATGTAAGGACTACCCCAGGGAGCACTGCCTGCACCGCTGCCCACGCCGGGGCCACCACCACTGCACGGATGTGCTATTCGGACGCAATCATCATGACCACCCTAAAGGTAATTTCATATAATGTTAGAGGTCTGTGCTCTCCAAACAAGCGTAGCAAGCTCTGGATTGAGCTGAAGAGACTGAAAGCACAAGTGCTGTTTCTGCAAGGAGTTTCTGTCCACTCCTAAACTGCCCACTCACTTGTTTAACCACTGGTTTCTTAGTACCTCCCCGACTCCGAAGTCAGGGGAACAGTCATAGCTATACACAAAACATGCCCCTTTCAGCCTTTAGCGCATGAGTTAGACCCCCAAGGCAGATATGTCTTCCTGAAGGGGCGGATAGCGGAGACCATATACACCTTTGCCACAGTATATGCCCCTAACACTAACCAACTCACTTTCCTTGACCACACCTTCTAGCGCCTGGCTGAATTTAGAGAGGGGCACCTGATCTTAGGGGGGGGGGTTTTAATGTGAGCCCGGACTCCCTGCTGGACACCTCCCATAGCCGCTCTTCTCACTCGTTCGCTTTTATTAAACGTTTTCTTAAAACGATCCAGTCACACCTATTATTCGACAGCTGGAGGATATTGAATCCCCTAGGTAGAGACTATAGCTACTACTCAAAGGTACATGATGTTTACACGCGCATAGATTTTCTCTGGGTGGATAGGCACACTCTAGAACTGCTGCGAGATGCATCCATAGGATGCATGACCATCTCTGACCATGCACCGGTGGCCGCTACTATAACGGTGCCGCAGGGTGCACATCGGTCATGGTCATGGAGGTTGAACGAGAACCTCTTAGATAACCCCGTCGTGGTGACGGGGATATCTGAGACCTTGGCCCACTATTTTAAAGAAAACTCCAATGTGGGAGTGAGTGAGGGCATGGTCTGGGAGGGGCATAAAGCAGTGGTACGTGGAGAACTGATTTCCCAAGGTGCAAGAAGGCGCAACAGGTAGACTTTCAGAAGGTCATAGATGCCCTCCAAAAGGCAGAGCTCCAACATAAGCAAAATGGCCTTCCAGAGGATCTAGAGAAGCTACAGGGGTTGAAGCAACTTTTCTCCCGCTTATTGGACCAGAAAATCTGCTGACACGATACCTGTCTCATAGATATTATGAGCATGGTAACAAGTATGGGAGGATGCTAGCCAGGGCACTCAGGAAACAGAGAGCCCAGGCACATGTTCAGAGGCTCCGGTCCGTGGCGGGAGAGACGGTCTATCACCCCTCTAGAGTGGCTACAGTGTTCCGCGATTACTATGCGAACCTCTATTCGCTTGGTGGGGATCAGACACCAAGGCATAGGCCTGAGAGGCGATCTGACATTCGGGAGTATTTAGAGGCCTCAGGCCTTCCATCCCTGTCGACAGAGCAGAGGGAGGCCTTAGAATCCCCAGTCACACCAAATGAGCTTGAGGCGACGGTCAAATCCCTGCCTAGTGGAAAGAGTCCTGGCCGGGATGGGTTCACCACGTCTTATTATGCCACCTTTTTGCCCATTTTAGTTGGCCCTATGTGTACCTTTTTTAACTCTGTGGCTAAAGGTGGTAGGATCCCCCCGGAGGCGTTACTGGCTCACATAACGGTTCTACCAAAAGAGGGTAAGGACCCTGCCTTGCCGCAAAGCTATCGCCCCATATCATTACTGATTGCAAACGTAAAAATTTTGGCGAAAATATTAGCGAATCGCTTGAAGCATCTTATACCACATATAGTACACCCAGATCAGACTGGGTTTGTGGGGGGTCGGGAGGGCCGAGACAACTCCCTGAGAGCCATACACCTTGTGAACTGGGCCCGCAGCAACCCGGACTCGAGCCAATATCTCATCCTATCCACAGATGCAGAGAAGGCCTTTGACCAGGTGGGCTGGCCCTTTCTGAGAGGGGTCTTGGAGACCCTGGGGTTGGGTCCGAGTATGATGACCTGGATTATGGCCCTGTACTCGGAACCCAGCGCACAGGTGAAAGTGAATGGCCTTCTGTCCCCGCGATTCGCTATCAGGAACGGCACGAGACAGGGGTGCCTGTCTCTATTCTTTGCGCTCACGCTGGAGCCGCTTCTGTGCACGATACGTGCCAACCCAAATATTGGGGGGGGTGAGGGTAGGTAATACTGAACACAAACTGTCGGCCTACGTGGACGACGTGCTTTTTTACGTCTCCGAACCCCTGATCTCACTGCCGAACCTCATGAGCGAACTTCAACGTTTTGGCAAATTATCAAATTTCAAAATAAATGAGGCAAAATCAGAGATTCTGCCGATCACACTGTCACCTCCATTAATTGATAACTTAAAGGTAGCGTTCCCCTTCTCGTGGAAATACCCTTCTATTAAGTACTTGGGCATAAGGCTGACAGACAGATTTGAGACTTTGTACGACCTCAATTACCCCGCCCTACTAGCTGACATAAAAAAAGACCTCCAAACCTGGACCAAGACGGCCTTCACGTGGCTAGGACATGTGAACATAATCAATCAAAATGAATATTTTCCCGAGGGTGTTGTTCTTTATGCAAATGGTACCCGTGCCCATGCCGGCCTCCTTCTTCTCCAGGGTGGCCAGTGCACTGTCGGGGTTCGTGTGGAATGCTCGGAAACCCAGAATAGCCATGCGTATACTAAAATGCACTAAACAGCTAGGTGGCCTGGGTATTCCCGACTTTCGAAGATGTTACAGGGCCATTGCCCTACAAAGAATTTTGAATTGGCGGTTCCACACGGGCTCTCGGCTGTGGGTCGGGTTGGAGAAATGCCTGGCAGGCAGGGACCTGCCGTATGCCCCATGGCTGCCTAAAGAGCACAGGGGATTGTCGCTCACAACCTCTCCCTTGACACATCAGGTGCTCAGGGTCTGGGACCGGTTGAACAATATTTGTTCCCTCTCATTGCCTATGTCCCCGTTGGCTCCTCTGGAGGGCTTCCAATGGTTTCCCCCGGGGAGCAAAAGGGCTTCTTTGGAAAATGGGCAACTGATGGGCACGTGTGCTGCGGCACTCTACTGGAGAATGGCAGACTCCCAGCCCTTGCAGATCTTAGGGCCCGCCATGGTAGCTTCCCAATGGATTTCTGGAGGCATATGCAGCTTAGTCACTTTTTTGCCACTCAGGGACATAGCATTTGACGCATTGAGACCCTCACGCCATTCGAGCGCCTCTTTGTTGAGGAGGAGCCCATCCCTCATATGATTTTGGAGTTGTACCGCCTCCTGGGAGCTGAAGGTCAACTTATTAGACTGGCCTATATAAGGGAGTGGGAAAGAGACTTAGACGTGGGGTTCTCCGAGGCACAGCTGACTCACCTGTACCGGCTATTGCATTCTTGCACAATTGAGTCTAGAACGCAAGAAACTAATTACAAGCTACTGACTTGTTGGTACAGGGTGCCAGCTAATCTGGCTCGGATATACCCCACAGTATCAGACCGATGTTGGTGGGGCTGCAGACAGCGGGGCACGTTGCTGCCCCTTTGGTGGGACTGTCCCAAAGTCCAACCTTTCTGGGCAGACGTCTGAGCGCAAATTAAGACCATCCTAGACATAGATGTTCCATTTTCCCCGGTCCACTTTCTCCTACAGATTCCCTCCCTGCCGATCAGCCAATACAAAAAGAGTGCACTTCCACACCTATTAAATGCAGCAAAACGGCTGGTCCCTACATACTGGAAGCAGACATGTGTTCCCAGCCTGGAGGATTGGGCCCGTAAGGTGAGGGAGATTAGGGAGGCAGAAGAGTGGGTGGCCACTTGTAGCGGGAAAAGGGACAGATTCCATGCTATCTGGGCCAGATGGCAGGAAAATGCCGCAGACTCAGAACATGTCACATCCAGCCTGGATGTTGCACTACTGGAGCTTGCACAACCCTTTCTTAG
This sequence comes from Glandirana rugosa, assembly GCA_018402905.1. Taxonomy (NCBI): domain Eukaryota; kingdom Metazoa; phylum Chordata; class Amphibia; order Anura; family Ranidae; genus Glandirana; species Glandirana rugosa. The sequence goes on from BLSH010014840.1 coordinate 110,659, forward strand.
AGACCGGAGAGCTGCAGACCCTAACTAATTTACCGACCAGATTCCTTTAAATACCTAGAGTGGAATATTTCGGGAATCCTATGGGGCTGGTGGTCGGCGTGGGCGGCTGTTTATCGGAAGCAGAATTAAGGTTAGTGCTTGATGGGGTGTCCTCCTTTATTTCTTCTCTATCCTTCCTTCCTTTTCTCTCCTTCATCTATGTTTTTTATTTCTAAACGCAAAATTGGATTGCATAAGATAACTGTTATGATATTGTTTGGCTAGACAGTATGACCCCCGGCCTGGGGAATGTGCTGCGGTACTAGTGACTCCACTCGGCAGGAGACAGTGCTCCCCCTCCCACTCGGTGGGGGAGACAGAGACTCCGGGTGGGGGTGGCCCCCGGCTCGGCGGCCCTTCTGGGTTTAACTCTGGTTGGGGAGGGTTTGCTGGAGGTACTATGTGCTCCCCCTCTCCACCGGGGTCTGCCGGGTCGGGGACATGTCTACCCGGAAATGATACACTGCACACATGGGTTAGAGGCAGGGGTCGACAGGACTAGCTAACTATGTCTGTTGAAGCTGCTGCACCACCCAGGCCTTCACAATGGGTTACTCAAGGAGGAACAAGGCCCCTTAGGCCGCTACCTCCTAAAATGAATATTTTGCAGAGTTAATTACACCATGCAAATAAGATGGCCTCATTATCATATGTTTGAGTATTTGTGTTGTATACTGTGATCTAAATAAAGATTCTTTAAAAAAAAAAAAAAGTGTGTCCTAACGGGAACCGTAATCCTCCCTTGTACTCCTATAACCAGTGTTTAAATACACAAGGAGTTCCCTAGATTCGGTTTCCCCGGGACACGAATTTGGTCTTCTTTAACCCTCTAACATAGCTTTTCGATGCCAATTGACAATTGAATACAATAACATGGTATCTGTTTGATATTTCAATCTAACATTTGTATTATCAGTACCTGTTTTTTGTCCCGTGTTATTATAATTTTTTTCTGCATTTCATTAAGTGCATATCTACCGATATGGCGGGATTTTGTGGATAGGCATGGGAGGAATTTATGGCGAAAATCCAGGATTCACATAAAACCTCGGAAATTTCCGAGGAAGATTTAGACAAAGCCTTTCTAAGGCTCCAACGGTTACTTGAAAATAAGGTTAGAATTTTCTGGCATAAAAAATATTTTGAAAAATATGCAAGTAACAAAATTATACCTTGTTATACCCCGATTTGAGGAAGATCGAAGACCCACTCAAGCTCACTTGGGAACTAAACTTACAGAAGTGTTCCTTAGAGATGCGATGCTATCCATCTTGACTGAACAAAATGATCATGAAATTTCTAATCTTGATCAGAAGATCATCAAATGGTACAGTGAATACCAATCTATACAAACCAATGAAAAATTTACCAAGAGGGAACAGCAGGTTAAACTCCATATTGAAAAATACACCTTGGACATCATTGATACCAAGGAAAATAAGTTTTTGAGGGACTGTCATGCATATGACAACGAATATGCTTATAAGTGGAACGCTCATCCCAATAGCCACTTTAAACCAACCAAAAAACAGTTTTCTTTGGTACTACCAAACCTGATGATGCACCTAACCTCTTTTCTGCTTCTTCTCTCTCCTCCAGCGAATCTACCGTTTATCACGACCTGTCCGTGGATAGATTACCTAAAAGACGTAAAGGAGAACCTGACCGAGTATCCACAGAATCGCTTCAAAAACATTTGGGATCCGCGCTTTCCGGTCGATCACCAACCACCCGTTCTATGTCACTTCACTCCCAATCACTTCGTCTGTCACATGGTTCACCCCAAGCCCAACGGGACACTCTCACTCTTCACCCTCACCCTACCGCTTCCAAGCCTTTCGGTCTTTGGCCCACCACTTCCTCACACTTGAGCACTTCCTCTAAGGTAAGTGATTCCACCCTTGGTGGGTTACCTTTTCCTAGAGCCCAACCTGTAGACACAAGACTAGCACCTATTTTTTTAGCTAAAACTCAGGGCCCCAATCCAAATCCATATCCGCTAACTCCTCCCGATTCAACCAAACTAGCACTGAATTAGAAATTATTAATCTGTCAAACTATTCTTTTTCTGTGGAGGAGTCTGAGGTCCTAAAACTGGGCCTCACTTTCTGTCCCGATACCACAATGGATAAGTTTGATTTGATTAAGGATATACATCCTTTTGCGAGAAGATTGACCTATAAGGGAATCTATAACAAAACAACCACCTTCCTTGTTCAAAGAGACATTGAAGAAAATCAGGCCCTAGAGGATCTGATGGAGCTCTGGTAGGCGGGTCACATCGATGATGACATGTCTTGGCTATGTGCCCCTGATGTGTCAGCCGTCGGCGTGTTCCCCCCCCCCCCCCCTTGCTCCTTCAGACCTAAATTGCAGGCCTTTCCTAATACCAATCCAAATATTTGGGTGTTTGTTCAGCAGACCACTAAGGAAATTGAAAAGTTGAAAATTAGTGCTCCGTCTCGAGACAAAAAAATTTGGAACTAACCATTAAGCCTGCCGATAAAGGTGGGAACCTGGTAATTATGAACACCACTGACTATAGAACTATGTGCTATAAAATTCTGAAAAACAAAGAATGGTATCGTCCTATTTCTAAAACCATTATAGACAACTTTACTAACGAATATCGCAATATCATTCTTAAAGCTTTGCACAGAGGCACGATAGACGTTAACACATGGAGGTTTCTGAATATTGAGGAACCCAAGATTCCCACCCTCTATGCATTACCTAAGGTTCATAAATCTTTGACAGATCCCCCCAGCCATCCAATAGTTTCTGGATGTGCTGGATTAACTGAGAACGCCAGTCTCCTAGTGGATAACTATCTACATCCCCATGTCACTGCTTTGTTTTCATACGTGAAAGATACCATTGATTTGCTTAAACTAATTGAAGGGTTCAGCTTCCCAATGGGACTTGGTTGGTAGCCCTCGACATCAAGAGTTTACAATACAATTCCCCATGACAAAGGAATCAAGGTCATCAAGGATCAGAGGTCATGCAGCAACTGTGTACAACCAATTTGTTATTGATCTATCTACTTACACGAAATGTGTTTACTTTTGACTCCTCCCAACTTTCTCCAGGTGCAGGGCGTTGCGATGGGGATTCATTGTGCCCCATCATATGCCAACCTGTACCTGGGAGGGTGGGAGAAGGAACTGTTTGTAAGAGATGATATGACCTCTTTCTCCACTGCTATCTTGGCCTGGTATCATTACACTGATGACGTTTTGATATTCTGGACAGGAACGGAGGATGAACTCCAATTATTTTTTAAAACTATCTCAGTGAATAATTACAATCTAAAATTCACCATGAACTATAGTCAAGCCAAAATTAGTTTCCTTGATGTCGATCTCTCAGTAGATTTGGAGGGTAACATCAGTTCTTCTCGTTATAAAAAACCGTCTTCCGCCAACACAATTTTCCATGCCACAAGTTCTCACCCTAAACCACTAATACAAAGTATACCCTATAGCCAGTATTTAACAATAAAACGCAATTGCAGTAATAACACGGACTTTGAACAAGCGGCTAAGGACCTATATGATGGACTTAGAAAACGTGGCTACAGCCACTCCTGTCTGAAAAAGGGCTATCATAGAGTAACTTTAAAGGACAGAAAATCTCTAATTGTCTCTCAACTCGCCACAAACTGTTCGTCTGGTAACGCAATACTCTAGTCAGCACAGACAAGTTAAAAACATTATACAAAAATCTTGGTCCCTACTGACGGCCGATCCTTTAGTGAGCAGACATATTGCAATAAACCCACAAATAACATACAGATAAGCTCCCTCTTTGAGGGATAATTTGGTTCATAGTAATTTTTCCTCTGACCCACCCAGATGTACAAATCCAGGCACTTTTTCATGTGGCCACTATGAGATGTGTCCATATCTCATCAACAGTGGCTCCTTTATACTGCCGAATGGGCAAAAACTTCATCCTAAGCATAAAGTTACCTGCCAAATGGTTGGCGTCATATACCTAGCACAATGCACTTGTGGTGGGTTCTATATTGGCAAGACAAATCATCCGTTCCATAAGAGGATAAAAGATCACATCAAACCAATTATCAAACACCTCAAAACTACTGCTGTTGCTCAACATATAGGATGATACCACAATTTTGACCATACCATGGTCAAATTTGTGGCACTGGAGCACATACCCCCCCATCCCAGGGGTGGTGGTATCGATTGAACTTTGTTTCAGATGGAAGTGTGATGGATATATACTTTAAAGCCCACTGAGTTTCCTGGCTTCAATGAAACTGTAAGTTTCAAACCATTTCTTTAGTGTACTCGCTGACACTCGCCCCCTTGGCCCCTTTTTAATGGGGCCCTGAGCTGTGTCTCGGCGGCTCCCACTATATATATTCTTATCGTCCTTTTACCTGTTCTCCTTCCCTTTTCCTGAGTCTAACCATGCCCCCCCCCCCTTCACTGTCCCCTGTGTCATTCCCTATTTATGTATAATCAATATCTTGGCAAGTACAAGTCTAATTTTAGTATATTGACAGACTTCAGACTGTGTATAATGTTATGTTTATCTTTACAGTGACTTATTTCTTGTTTAATGTGGATATTGTACCCTTGATATGAATAGATATTATATTTGGTTTCCTTGTTGTTCTCAAATTTATTGGTATTGTCTGTTCGTTTATATGCCTGTCTGTATTCCTGTATGGTGGTCACCAGATATAATTCAACACATATGTATCCTAAGGTTATCAAGTTAACAGTGACTTGTCATCTTTGACCTGCGCTATCCATCCTCCTCCCCAGACCCCTCCCCCATTTCTGTCTTGCTCCCCTCTGCTCTCTGGCTCCCCCCCTGGACCATTGGTCCAGCATGGCCCCATTTTTCCCCATCTGGGAATTGTGACGAAAGCCTTTCCAGAATCTGGCCTTCTCCTTACAGCCCCCTGGGGATTACCATGCATAATGTGCCCCTGTACGGGTGGAAGGGGCACTGGGGTCTACTTAAGCTCCAGTGCCGCTTCACCCCGGGACTACTGCGCAGATCTAGGCACCGACCTGGGGCTGCCACCCAGCTCATCTGAGCCCTTACATCGGCGCCTGTCTTTATGACATGCCCCGTTCCCTGGGATTGCCTGTCTCCTAGACCTTGGCCTTGGTGCTTTCCCCTTTTTACCATCTTGGTGTTCAGATAGGTTGCTAGGCAGCGCCGCATTTAGCATTCCCTCCGCCGGTCTCCAGCCCCCTGGTGCTTGCAGTCCCAGCGCTGTTTGTCAGGCTGATCGCGCATGCGCCTTGGTTGACACTCGTCCGCACTCTGGCCGGTGACATCAGACGTCGGCCGAGTGGAGGACTCCATAAAGCCGGCTCTCCAGCGCATATCCTTGCTGGAACTTGGGGGAGACGTCTCGTGAAGCACTATTAACACAAGGTACAAACACCATTCATACCTATCCCTTCTTCTCTTTATGATCCTTCTCTGTTATACCTGCAATGGTGCATATTTTACGTTATCTACATGCATATTTATATCTTTGCCACTCCTTCAAACAGCAAATCATTTCAAGTAACATTCCTGACTTCCTGGCAATACTGATAGATTCTTAATTGACCTCCTCTCCTTGTTGACAAAATACTTTTCTGTTACGTTGCTTGAATTTTTGGGCCTTTTTTTCACTACAATTTTAAGGCCATGTTTACCAAGCTAGCCCAACAAATATGATTAAATAAATGCAGTGAATTAAAAATAGTGTGATTTGTTTGGTGAAACCTAATTGACAAGTTCAGAACCGTATATATATATATATATATATATATCCCATTTTCTTAAAAAATAAACCTGATTTATTGATTTTTGAGCTTCCAGCCCTAATATGAAATATTTTTCAGACCAAGAAAAAAATGTTTTGTTATAACTAGAGTTGAGCGAACTTCTAGAAGTCCGGGTTCTGCTTGTTCGGCCGAACTTCGGGACAAAGTCCGGGTTCGGGTCCGGACAGAACCCGAACTTTGTCCCGGACCCTGAACCCCATTGAAATCAATGGGGACCTGAACTTTTAGGCACAAAAATGGCTGTAAAATAGTCCTGGAAAGTCCTAGAGGTCTGCAAAAGGAAGGAAATGGGGGTAAGGGTGGGACAAGTGACCTACGAAGAAATGGGGGCAGGGAAATAACTAAAAGCATTAAAAAAAAAATAAAAACATAAAAAATCAAAAATGGAGGTGGATGTGGACCATCTTCAAACTGGGTCTGAAAAGTATTAATTAACGGTAGAAGCCATATAACTGTTCTAATTTCAAGCCCAAGACAGGCCTGGGCTTGGGCCTGAAACAGGGCTTCAAGCCGGCTTGTTCGTCTTGGGCCTGAAGATCTTCAAGCGAGT
>BLSH010014862.1:8219-31958 GCA_018402905.1 Glandirana rugosa
AAAAATGCACTGATTACTGTGTAAATGTCATTGGCAGTGAAGGGGTTAACCTGCAGGGGGCGCGCTAAGGGTTAACTATGTTCCCTGGGCGTGTTCTAACTGTATGGGGGATGCCCTAACAGGGGAAGGGAAGTTATCACAGCCTTCACGTAAAGGAAGGCTGTGATCACAGCCCTTCCCCCTCACACAGAGCGGAGGTCCGTGTTTACATACACGGACCTCCGCTCATTCGCTCCGGGGGGGGCATCGCGGGTGGCCGGCGGCAATCGAAGCCGCCGCACCCGCTCCCTGGCCCCCCCTGGACGCGCGCTCACTATACACGTTCCCGCAGCCGCCGTCGTATGACGGCGATTTGCGGGAACGTGCCACTTTGTCGCCGTCAATCGCCGATCGGCGGTCGGCAAGTGGTTAATGTAAAAAAAAAACAATGTTTATCGAAATTTTTTTGTATGTGAAAAATGATTTTACACCAAGTAAATCGATACACTATATTAACAAAAGTATTGGGACGTCTGCCTTTACAAGCACATGATCTTTAATGGCATTCCAGTCTTAGTCTGTAGGGTTCAATAATGAGTCGGCCCACCCTTTGCAGTTATAACAGCTTCAACTCTTCTGGGAAGGCTGTCCACAAAGTTTAGGAGTGTCTATGGGAATGTTTGACCATTCTTTCAGAAGCGCATTTTTGAGGTCAGGTTCAACTCAACTTCTACAGAGGCAGAACGGGGATCTGTCAATGTAAACAAGGCAGATCCCCATTCTGTCAGGGGACATGACAGTGATCTATTGTTCCCAGTGATCGAGAACAGTGGGATCTTTTATGTCCCTGCATCCCCCACACAGTTAGAACACACATAGAGACACAGTTAACCTCTCGATCGCCCCCTAGAGTTTAACCCCTTCCCTGCCAATGACATATATATATAGTAATCAGTGACTATTTTTAGCTCTGATCACTGTGTAAATGTCATTAATCCCAAAAAAGTGTCAAAAGTGTCCGATCTGTCCGCCGCAATGTCGTGGTCCCGATAAAAATTGCAGATCACTGCCATTACTAGCAAAAAAAAAAAATAATAATAATAATAAAAATGCCATAAATCTATCCCTTATTTTGTAGCCATGATAACTTTTGCGATTTTATTTACCAAAAATATGTAGAAGAATACACATTGGCCTAAACTAATGAATAAATGTGTTATTTTATATTTTTTTTTGGATATGTATTATCGCAAAAAGTAAAAAAAAATGTTTTATTTTCAAAATTGTTGCTCTTTTTTTGTTTATAGTGCAAAAAATAAAAATCACAGAGGTGATCAAATACCACCAAAAGAAAGCTCTATTTGTGGGAAAAAAAGGTTGTCCATTTTGTTTAGGTACAACATTGCACGACCGCGCAAATGTCAGTTAAAGCAACGCAATGCCGAATCGCAAAAAATGGCCTGGTCATTAAGGGTGCAAATCCTTCCGGGGCTGAAGTGGTTAAGCATTAAATCAATTTTTTTCTTTATCTTTTGCTTTCAAAGGTAGAGGAGTGATTTGGGGTCTCTCCATAAAGAAGACCTGTCACCTCTTATTTCTTTTACAACAGAGGTTTATGTTCCTTGTAATAGGAATAAAAGTCATAAAAATTTTTTAAAGGGACCGTGTAAAAAAATAAAGTGCATCTATCCCTCTGTGTTTGCACGCAGAAGCAATCGCAAAAGTAATTCACGCACACATATGTAAACTGTGTTCATACCACACATGTGAGGTGTCACTGCAAACATTATAGGGGCAGCAATAATTCTAGTGCTAGACCTCCTCTGTAGGTCTAAGGTAACTTATACAAAATTTAAAGCACCGCCTATTGAGATTTTTAAGTATCATAGTTTGCCGCCATTTTAAAGAGTGAATTGTTAAGCATCTATTTACGTGGCATAACATCATACTTTATAATTTAACAAAAAAAATGGTTTATATATTTAGTTTTTTTTGCCTTAAAATACATTATAATGTTTTCTTTTTTCAAAAAATTGCGTTTGAAAAAACGCTATGCAAATACCATGTGATATAAAAAGTTGCAATAATCGCCATTTTATTCTCTAGGGTCTCTGCTAAAATATATATCTATAATGTTTAGGGGTTCTAACTAATTTTCTAGCAAAATATATACAGATTTTTTTTGTGTAAAGTGCCAGAAAAGGCGTGGTCCTTAAAGCGGTAGTAAACCCTAAAATCTATTTTTACATACAGGTAAGCCTATAATAAGGCTTACCTGTAGGTAAAAAGAATATCTCCTAAACCTGCATGGTTCAGGAGATATTCGCCCTGCATGCAGCCGCTGACATTAGCGGCGCATGCGCTCTGACGATCCGGCCGAGGCGGCTGGCATCTCAGAGCTGGTTGCCGGTGCGAAGAGCTCCCGCGCGCATGCGCGGGAGTGACGTCACGCGGCTCCGGCCACTCACAGCGCCGGAGCCACGTACCCGGAAGACAGAAGAGGACAAAGATGTCAGCGTCCTTAGCGCTGACCGACTCGGGCATCGGGGGCCTCGTTCTAAGGTAAGTATTTCATAATATGTTAGTATGCGATGCATACTAACATATTATGCGATTTTCTTGCAGGCTTTTTTTTAATTTTTATTTCTGTCAGCGGGTTTACTACCGCTTTAACTATAGGCAAACCTTTTTTTGGTCTCTAGTAAGGAATGGGTTATAATTTCTTTAATAAGAAGCTGCATCTGAGCAATGCTATAGACCACGCACGAACACGGGCCGAGCGCACTCCTCCCTGGACCGTCAGGCCGCCAGTGTACAATGCCGCATCCCCACTCCTCCACTCAGCAGTCATTGGTTGCTGGGGTCGTGGGCGTCCTTGCAACCAATGTCGTTGCATGTCTACTCTGCTGCTTACTATCTTGTGGCTCCCAGCCGGGCCTTGCGGTAAGACGTGACGTCACATGCATGTCCCTGCTGCTCGTTATCTTGTGGCTCCCGGCTCTTACTTGGCCGGACGCGAGGTATGATGTGATATGTGCGCCCCCTTCAGCAAGACTCCCAGCACAGCTCTTACCCCCTGCAGCTTGTTACCTCTGCTGGCTCCCGCTGCCTGCCTGCTTCAAGGTATGTGGGGTGTTTACAGGGGCACGGTGATGGGAAAATGTTATCTTAAGGGGCACTCTGATGGGCATATTTAATGTTAAGGGGCACGCTGATGGGCACAACAAAATGTACCCATCAGAGTGAACCCTAACATAAAATATGCCCATCAGTGTGCCCCTTAATCGCTTCCCATCCGCCTTATGCAAAAAGACGGCCACATGGGGGTTGTGTTATCCTGACTGAGCATCATATGATATCCAGCAGATAAAAACTAGCATTGTTTATAAACATTGATCAGACGGGAGATAGAGAGATACAAAGTAGCATTGTTTATAAACATTGATCAGACAGGAGATAGAGAAATACAAAGTAACATTGCTTATAAATATTGATCAGACACGAGATAGAGATATACAAAGTAACATTGTTTATAAACATTGATCAGACATAAGATAAAGAGATACAAAGTAACATTGTTTATAAACATTGATCAGACAGGAGATAGAGATATACAAAGTAACATTGTTTATAAACATTGATCAGACGGGAGATAGAGAAATACAAAGTAACATTGCTTATAAACATTGATCAGACAGGAGATAGAGATATACAAAGTAACATTGTTTATAAACATTGATCAGAAAGGAGATAGAGCGATACAAAGTAACATTGTTTATAAATATTGATGAGATGGGAGATAGAGAGATACAAAGTAGCATTGTTTATAAACATTGATCAGAAAGGAGATAGATCGATACAAAGTAACATTGTTTATAAATATTGATGAGATGGGAGATAGAGAGATACAAAGTAACATTGTTTATAAACATTGATCAGAGGGAGATAGAGAAATACAAAGTAGCATTGTTTATAAACACTGATCAGACGGGAGATAGAGAGATACAAAGTTACATTGTTTATAAATATTGATCAGATGGGAAATAGAGAAATACAGAGTCATAGTAGCATTGTTTATAAACATTGATCTCTTGCATTCATTCTCAATAAAAAATTTTGGAAAAAAAAAAAACATTGATCAAAATTCCAGTGAAGTTACTGCACTACCTGAAAATTGTGGAAGCAGTCAGCACAGCAATTTAAAAAAAAATTGTGAACATATAAAATAAACTTTAAAGCGTGCAGAGCTAAAATTATTATAGATTTGGGTACTTAGACATATAGTGCTAATACCTTGTAGAACTTACACAAATTATGTAAACATATATTCCAACATATAAAAATTAAAGTGCACAAATATTAAGGTGCAGAAACTTTAAAGTACAATTAAAGTGAATGTCCATATGTAATGAAAGTCCATATACAGTAACTTCCTTGTGAATGGTGTTTTCACAACCACCGGCATGCACAGTGATCCTCCACCAAATGCATATGACTAGGTACTCTTACCAGAGATCAATGAATTCAAGAATAATCAATGGATATTGTTGGTGAACCCTGGGTCTTTCAGAATTGGATAGTACGACAGGAAGGAGCCTCACACCAGGACACACATCCAGTCACTATTCCCTCTTTTCTCTATCACCACTGTATATGGATGACCGTTGGGAATTGCCCACATAGGTCATTCATCAGTTGGTATCAGGTGTCCTCATAGAGATCGACCTCATATAAAACAAATATGCCACATAGCATAGAACTGTATACCAAGGGTAATTTATTAAAAAGTATTGCACTTACATCAATCAAGCAGTGTTAAGGCAACATGGAATTCCAGTGTATAAAAAGGGCGCAATGGACCAGAGCAGTCTCTCTTCACCCGACATGTTTCGTCTTACAAGACTTCAACTCGGGTTTGAGCTTTTTGCCGCCATTGCGCTATATTTATAAAATATCAAACATAAAACGCATTGGTGGCGTGAGTTCCAAGTCTCAATATCGAAAGAGCGCTTCAACTTTCATTGGTGCACTCTGTACACTAAAGCTGGAAAGTACCTGCCTCCATGTCATGACCGGATGTGATGCAGCGTCCACGGTCAACGCAACATCACATGACCTGTCAGCATCATCCGACAGTGCCAGGTCCAGATCCTTGACCACCAGATGTACCAGCACCCCGGCTATGGCAGCCGGAAGTGACGTGTCTGCCGGAAGTGACGTCGGGCCAGTCCACGGACAACACCATGATGCCGGAAGTGACGCAGCGTCACATCTATGGTCAAAACAATGCAAATAGTCGCTGACACTGGATGTACCTGAAGCAACCAACTTCCGGGCAGCGACTTAGACATAATAACCAATTGTGTTGCGCTAAAATTAAAGTGCATATCTTTAAACCATGCATATAAAAATTATATCAATCATAAACCAGCGTTAATCAAACAAATGAATAATAATAATAATACATAAGTGCAATCACCAATTGTTAGGTGTTCAGCTATATAAAGTGCAAACGTGCATATATAAGTGTAATGAAAAAACAGAGTTAATCAGCAGCATTGGTAATAAATATTCAAGGCAGTCTTTTGGGGTGTAAAATTGGAATTTCCCACAGCCAAGGAGAAGAAAGGAATCCAGGAGACTCTAAGATTGGAAAAGGAAACACCAGGACTTTGTGTTGATTCCTTATATCCTCCACCACCAAACACTCTGTGACACCTCCAGTTAAAAGAGAACAAGATAGGGTACTCTTACCAGGTTTAATGGATCCACTATCTCTAGTTAGGGTCACAAGCACCGGCAGATACAACCCTCTGCTGGGTATATGTTATCACCGTGGTAGCAGACTTCTCCTAGACTACAGGAGCCTCCGTTTCCCAAAGTCACTCATTCCTTCCACCTCTCAACTCTTGAGCTCATTAGTGGCATGAAAAAATAGAAGGGGTCCACATAGTGTAATTCCACATGACCAACATTTATTAAAAGTGATAAACAGGGTACTCATAAAACATCCATGTAATCAGCGCTTATAAAAACAGACAGAAGCCGGCAAATTCGCAATACACCCGTCCTTCTGGGATCACATGGGGCGTGGTGACGTCAGCGCGTAGCTCTGCCCTACATGTTTCGTCACACCTGATGTCTTCCTGGGGCCTGGGAGCTCGAGAGTTGAGAGGTGGAAGGATTGAGTGATTTTGGGAAATGGAGGCTCCTGTAGTCTAGGAGAAGTCTACTACCACGGTGATAACATATAACCCGCAGAGGGTTGTATCTGCCGGCGCTTGTGACCCTAACTAGAGATAGTGGGTCCATTAAACCTGGTAAGAGTACTCTATCTTGCTCTCTTTTCACTGGAGGTGTCACAGAGTGTTTGGTTCCCATGGCCACCCCTTTAATTTGTAGTTGGAATTTGCCCTCATACCACATATAATTATGCTGCATGGCAAATTTTAATAGCTCCATGATGAAATTTTGTTGCATCAATGGTAATGAAGCGTCCTTGGCCTAAAAATATTTAACCGCAGCTTCACTTCTGTAAGGAACCATCCGGGGCCATTGGAAGGCCAATGCGTGAGCGCCGGCGCCAAAACAGCCATTTAAGCTCTCTGCTCCCTGCAGTCAGTGCTCTCCGTTGTATAGCATTCTGGTTCCTGTGACCCCAGTGCTTACTCTGAGAGACTTCCTGTATCTGTGACCCAGGCTTCCTGTTTGACCTGTTTGCCTGCCCCAACCTTCAGCCTGCCTCCGACTACGCCTCTGCCTGACCCCCTGATACTTCTATTGCCCGCACGTTGCCGACCCTGCCTGTACCCGACTATCAGCTTGCCTGAACCACTTGTACCGCGCCGCCAGCCTGTTACCGACCCAGCCTGAATCACTATCCTTCTGCCTGCACGAGCTCCTGTGGACCGTCATCTGTCATCTGTGATCAAGTCCAGCCCTCGTGCTCCCCTGTGCTCTAGAGCTCCCTGTCTCCACTACCAGGGGTTCTCGAACCAGGGCCGCAAGAGAGGTTTCCCCCGCATAAGTCAGACTCAACCACCAGGTACGTGACAACTTCCGACATCATGGTGCTGTCTGTGGACTGGCACAACGTCACTTCTGGCAGACACGTCACTTCTGACTGCCATAGCCGTGGTGCAGGTACTTCCGGTGGTCAAGGATCTGGACCTGGCGCTGTCGGATGATGCTGACAGGTCATGTGACGTTGCATTGACCGTGGACGCTGCGTCACATCCGGTCATGATATGGAGGCAGGTACTTCCTGGCTTTAGTGTACAGAGTGCACCAGTGGGACGTGGAGGCGCTCTTTCGACATTGAGACTTGGAACGCATGCCACCAATGTGATCATTAATGAGAGGTTCATGTGTTTTATGTTTGAGATTTTATAAATATAGCGCAATGGCGGCAACAAGCTCATACCCCAGTTGAAGTATTGTAAGATGAAGCGCGTCGTTTGAAGAGAGGCTGCTCTGGTCCATTGCGCCTTTTTATACACTGGATTTCCATGTTGCCTTAGCACTGCTTGATTTATTTGAGTGCAATACTTTTAAATAAATTACCCTTCGTATACAGTACTATGCTATGTGGCATATTTGTTTTATATGAGGTCGATTTCTATGAGGACACCTAGTACCAACTGATGAATGACCTATGTGGGAAAGTTCCAAAGATCATCCATATACAGTGGTACTAGAGAAAAGGAGGAAATAGTGACTGGATGTGTGTTCCGGTGTGAGGCTCCTTCCTATCGTACTATCCAATTCGGAAAGACCCAGGGTTCACCAACAATATTCATTGATTACGCGTGAATTCATTGATCTCTGGTAAGAGTACCTAGTCATATGCGTTTGGTGGAGGATCACTGTGCATGCCGTTGGTTGTGAAAACACCATTCACAAGGAAGTTATATGGATTTTCATTACATGTCAATATCTTTCACTGTCCCAGTGCACAGCAACATCTGCAATAGTGCCCCAGTGAACCATCAACATCTGCAATAGTGTCCCAGTGCACATCAAGATCTGTAAATGTCCCAATAGACCATCATCTGTCTCAGCACAGAACATCGGCAATAGTGTCCCAGTGCACATCAACATCTGTCAGTGTCCCAGTGCACAACAACATCTGCAATAGTGTCCCAGTGTACATCAACCTATGTTGTATCCCCAGTGAACATCAACATCTGTAGGTGTCCCAGTGCACATCAACATCTGTCCCAGTGCACAACATCTGTCAATATCCCCAGTGCACATCAACATGTGTTGATGTCCCAGTACACCAACATCAGCTGCAATAGTGTCCCAGAGCAACATCACCATCTGTTGGTATTAGTGGGTCAATAACTGATTCAGAGGAGGAAGGGTTCCCAACAAAGAGATTTGGGTGATCTGAAGAGGAGCAGGCAACCACCAGCAGTGCTGCACATCCTGATGAAGTGGTTGTTAGGTCTGCCAGGGACTCCAACCGCCACTCCGGTTTCCTGACCGGTAGTTTTCTTATCCCAGTATTACGGTCAGCGTAATGCAAAAGGAGTAGTCCAAAAAGCGTAGTTGGGAACAAGCAGAAGTCAGCAACAAGAATAATAATATGATACACCATCAAACAGGAAGTAGAACCTCATACTAGGGCAGAAACAGGAAGGGGAAGTGATGATTTATAGGTTAATAGATCAGGTAACTGCCTACAGCTGACCACTGGGTGGAGCCAGAGTCCATTACCATGAAGCAGTAGATAACCAGGTGTTAGGAACGCTTTCACCAGTTGTGGCACTGTAGCCCCCACACCTAGGGGTATCATCTTCTGCAATCAATCATCACCTGAGACTGTTTGCAGGAAGTGTATTTAAACCTGGGAGTGCTGTGCTAGTTTGCCTTGGTATTGTTCCTCGTGCCTCTGTATCCTGAGACCTGCATCGTCCTGCTCCCCAGTTCCCTCTGACTGATCTCCCGTGGATGACCCTGGCCTGGCTTGAAGTTTATGGTTTGGACTTTCCTTACTGCTCTAGTTATATGCTTTTGGTTGGCTTCACTATTTCTTTTTTGGTTGTGTGTTTTAGTTCTCTGTCACATCTTATAATAAATCCTCTTATTTTAGTTACACTTTTGTTTGGTATTTCCTGTGCAGTCCACACATTTCTGGTCACACCAGGGCTCTTCACAGATAGGAGTTCCCTAGTGGCTCACACAGTAGGGAACCAATCCAAGAACACCAGGTCCCAGGATCAATTCCTGGTCAAGGCGTGACAGTATCCCCACACACAAAGGTTCCCCTGGGGTGTTTGGGCTTGAATGGATGTGGAACAACTTGACCAGCTGTGGGGCACGAACATCACAAGCAGGTGGTACCCCCAAGTCCATTCAGGGTAGCCTTTCCAGTCCACCAGATACTGTAATTGAAACAGCAAGGGGTGGGCAGGACTTTACATGTACCACATCTTTAAAAACAGAACAATAAGGTGCATACATTAGTGCAATTTAGATAAAATAATTACAGTTACAATTGACCAGGGTACAGTAATCCTGGTAGCAGAATCCGATGTGAAGGCCTATGCGTTTTGCGGGCTGACCCGCTTCACCAGGGCCACAAATTAAAGAATTGATATATATAGAAACTGTGAAGGTAAACAAATTACAATGTGAGTACAAACAAAAAAATGCAAAACATTATAAAATATTAAAACACTATACCAAAACATAAATAACCATCTAGTGTGTTCACCAATTTAAACATAATAGACAACTTATTTTTTGTACCGTGACCAAGTATGAGAAAGGTAAAATATACATCCTAGGTCCTAAAGCAATTTAGAAACCCTCATTCAAAAGTTCTGTATGTATCCTGGTTGATGTAAAGATGATAGTAGAGAATTTACCTGTGAGATAAATGGAACAGCCTGATGGAAATCAAGCCTGGGGAACCCGTGGGGATTGAAACCACATGTTCTCAGCAGGAGAAGAATGTACCTTCAAACTTTCAGTAAAAGAGGTGTTTATATATATGCCGCAAATGCCTGGAAAGACATAAGTATATAGTATTTCCTATTGGGGCAAAAGGGACAGGGAGAAGGAGAGAGAGAGGAGAATAAAAAAAGAGAAAGAGGGGGGGGGGGGGAGTAGGAAAAGAAAGGGAAGGAAAAAGAAGAGGAGGGAAGGGGAAAAGGAAGTAAGGAGGGACAGGGACGAGGAAACACCGGAAAGGGGGGGGGGGGGTTGGAGGAAGGGGGAGAAAAAACAAGTAGGGTAAAGAAGGGGAAGAAGCAGAGAAGGGGTATGGAAAATTAAAAGGGAT
This sequence comes from Glandirana rugosa, assembly GCA_018402905.1. NCBI lineage: Eukaryota > Metazoa > Chordata > Amphibia > Anura > Ranidae > Glandirana > Glandirana rugosa. The sequence continues at coordinate 18,490 of BLSH010014862.1, forward strand.
GAGGATAGGTTAAATACTGAAGAATGATTAAGGATCTTTACCTTAGGGGGGCGTGACTGAATGGCAAAGAGACCGGCTGCTTAGTCACACAGCTCCAGCTCTTTCTTTCAATCTTGCAGTCATCCTGAGCTCAACTCTAGACACAGAGGTACCAATCTACTCCTGGGGATGATGGGCATAAACTGACGGCAGCGATATCTGCGGTGGATCAGCTTGCCAGGTTCAGAAGGCAAGATGGCTCAGATGACTCGGCAGGCCCAGACAACGTGCCGAGGCCTCCCCCATCAACAGTATCTCTGTCACAGCATCTCAAGGGGTGAGTGCATCCGGCCCTGCTATCTTTTCAATGCAGCATGACTCTGACCTAGTGCAGGACACCCCCTATAGCCTTATAGATAGCTCTACCTCTGAGTCCCCTATGGCGGAACCTATGCTGTCTGAAATTATGCTTGCGATCCAGGATTCTAAGGCCTCACTGACGCTGCAGATTGAAACTATTCACACTGATTTTTCCTTGCTGAAGCAAGATGTGCAGACTCTAATGGAGAGAACAGGGGCTGCAGAGGAGCGTATCAGCACCTTAGAGAACACTGTACAGCCATTATCTGCCACCCTGCATGCAGCCACTGATGAGATGGCGGCCCTTAAAGCTAAACTGGACAACCTTGAAATCGTTTCAGACTGAACAATCTCCACTTGTTGGGTTCCCGGAGCGTTTCGAGGGCTCCCGTCCTGAACGCTTTCTACACTCCTGGCTGCGGGGTGCATTAGGGGTTGAGGCCCTGTCACATGCCTTCCATATTGAAAGGGCGCACCACACACCACCACGTGCGCCAAATCCAGGGGCCCCCCCACGCTCCCTGATTGCTCGGATCCTTAATTTCCAGGACAAAGTTACTGTATTGCGCTTGGCCAGGGAAAAGGGTCCACCCAAATACAATGGTAATACTATATCCATATACCCTGACTTCTCTGCCAAAGTTCAATGTCAGTGTGTTTCCTTTGCTGCAGTGAAAGACCATTTACAATATGCAATGCTGTTTCCTGTCAAACTGGGGATTACATGCGATGGTAAGGCTCATTTCTACAATAATCCCAAGGAGGCTATGGCTTGGATAGAAGACCGTTTCGGACCACAGCAAGTGGTCAGGGCGTAGTGGAAGTTAAGGGATGGTGTCCTTGTACTCCATTCTCATTTGGAATTGTGTCACTACTAAGAATCCTTTTATTTGGATGACTCAAAATAGGGATATTACGCTACTCAAATACTTGCACTATATGCCTGAGATGCCTGGGGGCACCTACCTGATACATCTGATGCTAAGTTGGTTACTAAGTTGGGAGGTCCTTAACTCTGCCTAACCCTATACCCGCTGCTTACACTGCATAGATCCCTGGTCATTGTTAGATACCATTGTTTAGGTCATATAAGTGATATATAGGTTCTGGAATGGATCATAAACAGAACACCTATCCTAACTATTTCCCCCACTCCCAAATTACTGGGCTGAGACAGAGTTACTATCTACCCTCCTGATACTGACTCTACCCTTCAGCCCAACCAACCTACTGCCAGACACTCCTGATGGTGCCTTTCTAACTAAACTGTCCACTCTACACTACTAGCGCTGGATGTGTTATTAAGCGCCTTCTGTACATGCTACTAACCCCATACCATTAAATTGCGTGGCCACTGGTTTTCCTAGAGTTCTCAGTTCAATCGGGATCCAAGCTCACTAAGTTGGGGATGGTTGAGCAGATGGGATGGGGGGGGGGGGGGGTTTGGTTGTTTTCTCAGGACCCTTTTGGTCCTCTGGGGTTTTTTGACAGATCGTCTTTTCTACAAAATGGACTAATTGCTCCCCTTGATTGTATATGCTTATGTTTTATGTCTCATGGTTGGTGTGCTTCTCATAGTGCTGATTCACAAAGGGATCCTTATAATGTATATTATATCATGCATGTGGTAAATGGCTAAGTCACTCAAAATTGTTTCTTGGAATGTTAAGGAAGTAAACGCTCCTCACAAGCGGTCCTTAGTCTTCTCTTTCCTTAAACGGCATAGGCCCCACATTATTTGCCTTCAGGAGACACACTTGGTCAATGAGAGACTATGGTCTCTCAAACGCACATGGTTGGCCTCTTCGTATCATGCCACTCATACGGTATATTCCAGGGGTGTCTCCATTCTATTGGTCAAGTCCCTACCGGCAGAAGTCCTGTCAGTTAAAACCGATCCGGAGGGTCGGTTTGTGGTGCTGACCCTGAGGTTCTCTAAAAAATCCCTCACATTGGTTAATATCTATGTGCCGAGCACCTTTTCTTCAGACCTACTTGCTAAATTGTCCCTTCTTGCTAGAACTCCTGGCCCTGTGATGTATATCGGGTACTTTAATACTATCCTGGGCCCCGTATTGGACTGCTTGAGAGGTAGTGGTAGGTCCTACCCCCTTCTTCTTAGATTGGACTCGGGTGTATGGTCTTTACTGAGCTATGGCAGTGGAAGTACCCTACTGAGCGTCAGTATTCCTGTCACTCTGACTCTTTCCACACAATGTCTTGTATTGATTTTGTGTTTGCCACAGCTGATGCCCTTCCCCTGGTCTGCTCGATGAATTACCCATCCAGGGGTGTGTCTGACCTCGCACCTTTGGCTGTAGATCTCCTCCTTCTTCCTGCACAGTGGTCTGTGATGTGGTGAATGAGCCCACAATGGCTGGAGGACGAGATTGTGCAGGGAGCCTGTAGGAAGGGCATTGTGGAATATTTGAAGTCTCAAACAGGAATCTACTAATTCTTCTACTACCTGGGAGGCGTCTAAGGCTGTGTTGAGAGGTACATTCACATCTACTACAGGTTCTCTGCACAAGAACGCTTTGCAAAGCACCAAAGAATTGGAGGAGGCACTATCAGTTGCAGAGGCTGATTACGTAGTGAGTCCTGACCCTTCCAGGCCTGATTCGTGGTTGTATAAGCGTAGGGAATACGCGCTCAAACTGTTAGATCTAACTAAAAAACGTATGCTACACGTTACACAAGAGATATTTGAACACGGTAATAATGCTGGTGGTTTACTAGTGTACTTAACTAGGCCTGATCGCACTCCTGTCTCTATACAGCAAATTTTGGTTCCGCAAGGGGGGGGTCAGTGATGCACCACAAGACATTGACGCATTTCTGTACTTTTACAAAGATCTCTACGCCACTAGGGCCCACTACTCTGATAACCAATTAACTGGCTACCTAGCGCAAATCCCCATCCCACTGTTGACTGATCGGGAGAAGGAGGATCTAGAGGCCCCCATTACTGTAGAGGAGATAGCATCTGCGATCTCACAGCTCCCAGGCTACAAGACTCCAGTCCAGCTGAGTGGTATAAACAGTTTAGCTCCCTTCTTAGTCCTATTCTTCTTAGCACATATAATGCAGCTTTAAAAAGTGGAACTCTCCCCCCATCTATGCGTGAGGCGCTAATTGTCCTACTTTCAAAGCCCCGAAAGGATCCATTATTATGTAACTCCTATCGTCCTATATCACTCATCAACGTGGATGTTAAAATCCTTGCTAAAGTGCTGGCCAATCATCTTAATTCGGTGACTGCGAGACTGATAGGGTGTGATCAGGGAGGTTTTATACCTGGACGTCCCACTAGAATGAATATACGTAGACTGTTTCATAATTTGCAGTATCCCACGAGTGTACACCTACCAGAACAATTGTATCACTCAATACTAATAAGGCCTTTGAGAGTGTAGAATGGCCCTACCTTTTCAGGGTACTGGAGAAATATGGTTTTGGTCCACGTATGATAGCGTGGATTCGACTCCTCTACTATTCTCCAGTGGCCCGTATCAGAGTCAATTCCAGGGTGTCGGAGGCATTCCCAGTCGCAAAGAGGCACCTGGCAGAGGTGTCCTCTGTCCCCCTTCCTGTTTGCCCTGGCAATGGAGCCCCTTGCCATTAAGATCCGTGAAACCTCGCTAATAAAAGCAAAAAGTGTAGGCTATCGCGCTATTGGTTAATCAAAAGCTGCAAACACAGCATTCGACCAAATGCAGCCAAGGAAATAAACAAGAGTGTTGCGCTAAAAAAAGGAAGTGGTTCATATGACAAGGCCACTCAATTATTTAAAGTGACAGTGCATATATAGACCCTGTAGTGATCATATACTCAAAAATAAAGTGACAGTGCATAAGTTGACTCTACATTAAGTCGAAATAACCTGAATGACTTAAAGTGAGCAGGGTATCAAATAAGTTGACTCTATGATGGTCAATGATTCAAGTGGAAAAAGTCCAAATAAACCCCGTGATGGTAAAAGACTTAAAGTGAACAGTGCATAAAAAGTCCAAACAAATGTCCCAAATAGTTGAACACAAAGACAGGTGGAAAGTGCATAGGTCGAATCCGTGGTGAGTTATCACTTTAAGTCTTTTACCATCACGGGGTTTATTTGGACTTTTTCACTTGAATCATTGACCATCATAGAGTCAACTTATTTGATACCCTGTTCACTTTAAGTCATTCACCATCACAGGTTATTTCGACTTAATGTAGAGTCAACTTATGCACGGTCACTTTATTTTTGAGTATATGTATGTGATCACTACAGGATCTATATATGCACTGTCACTTTAAATAATTGAGTGACCTTGTCATATGAACCACTTCCTTTTTTTAGCGCAACACTTTTTGTTTATTTCCTCGCTAATAAAAGGCCTTCCAATTGGGACTATAGAAGAACATATATCTCTATACGATGACGACACCCTGGTATACCTAGCTCACCCACAGGACTCCCTCAAAAATGTATTGTCAATAATCAATATTTTCGGAGACTACTCCAGATTCAGAGTGAATTGGGAGAAGTCTACCCTTTACCCACTAGATCAGGCTGCTATACCTTTGATTTGCACAGAATCTGAACTACAAGTAGTCTCTTCTTTCCCGTAACTGGGAGTGGTGATCCAGCTGCCTCTATCCTCCTATATCACGAATAACCTGTGCCCGGTACTATTACAGTTGCAAGACCATATTAAACAATGGATGGATCTGCCGCTGGATCTTATGGGCAGGGCTAACATAATAAAAATGGTTTATCTCCCTAAATTGCTGTATATCCTGGCCAACTCCCCATGAAGAGTTCCGAAAACTATTTTCAAACATAAAGATTCTATCTGTGCTAGTGCTACATTTCTTAGGCGGGGTAGGTCACCTAGGGTAGCTCTGGAGACACTCAGACTCCCTTCCCATTTGGCTGTGCTGGCTTTTCCTAACTTCTACCTATACTACCTGGCTTCACTATTAGTGCCCATTCATGACTGGTTACACCCAAATGCTACCAATGCCTGCACCAGTACAGAGGGAGCTATTGTCTCTTCAATAGAGACTCTCCACAACATCATTTATAGAGACTGTGTCCCGGACCGACCTGGAGTATCTATAATACATATGTTCCTTTTTCTATTTAAACTGATAACTAAACATATCAAGGAATCGTGGCTTACTTGCTAAATACTCCCTTGTGGTTTAATCATACCCTTAAAGAGTTAGGGTCCTCCAATGGGTTCAAATACCTTTACCATCTCTTTGATGCACAGGGGTTTAAGTCCTTTAGACAGCTACATTAGACTTTGATCTCCCAAACTCAAACCTGTTCTGCCATTACCAATTGCGGCACACAGTTCGTGCGCAATGTGGTGCCTTAACTAATCAGATTCATATGGCCTCACTAGAAAAATGACTGCAGGACCCCAAAACTACTAAACTTATCTCTACCTACTATATGGCCCTCATTACAGATACTAATTCTAGGTTCAGGACTGCTCAAACCGAATGGTCCAACATGGACATAATGCTCACTGAGGAGGACTGGTCAGAATTGATACTGATACATTTAAATCATCAGTCGTTTCCTCTAAAGACCGAATCAGAGAAGGTTTTTCACCAATCCCATCTTACCCCTAATAGATTGCATAAGATGGGGTTGTTACCCTCGGATTCTTGCTTTAGGAGTTGTGGACAGCAGGCAGACTTTATGCATTGTTCTGGACTTGCCCAGTAGTACACTGCTTTTGGGAGGACATAGGTTAATTCCTTTCCTTGGCTTTAGGCCTTCCTAATATTACTCACCCCAAGAATTGCCTGCTAGGCATCTTTGGAGAGCTATCCTTGTCAGCCCTGGCAAAGAAACATCTTTGCATCCTTTTCTTTTATGTGAGAAAGTCTCTCCTGCTGACGTGGAAGGGGACAGAGCCTTTGACTAAAACACTGTGGTTAAAATTAGTAAATGATGCGTTACCCTTATACAAACGTACATTTGAACTTAGGAAGAGGAGCAAAGGGTTCTATAAAATCTGGAACAGATGGCTGGCTAGCCCTCTTACAACATGTCCTCTATTACCCTAATAGACAATCATGATTGATTTACTCTGGCCATCTATGATGTCTCAGCTATGTCTTCAATAACTTGCTATATTGTATAGTGAACCTGCACTGAATCGGCATGGTGGACAATAATCACATGAGACGTACGTTTATATTGTCAAAGAAATTTATTAACAAATGTATAACTACCAAATGTTGGGGTGCTTTTTTTTTTTTTTGGTCGCACTGACCAGTGCTTATTATGTTAGTGTCTGTTTTTTCATCTGTACATGTCTTAAAATTTAATAAAAATATCTAAAATAAAAAAAAAGGATATTTACCTTAACTTGTGATGAAATAACATAACACCCCTGGGTACAAAGGACCAAGGGAACAGGACAAACTGACTAATGTCACTATGTAAACTCTGCTGGTAATGTATGGTCAGAGGGATAGAGCCTTAAAACCATCTATATAAAGATCAAAACATGGGTTTAATAAGTGAATATGTAATTTAAATCTGACAGATATATATTGCAATGGATGTCAGTAATGGATAGTGCTGGGAGTCTGTCCCAGCATCTACCCCAAGATAATAAAGAATGATAAGGGTAAACAAAAGGGCTAAAAGTGCTCACCTGCATTAACTGCTCCTCATATGTGCACAGGTGTTTCTGCCAGGGTCTCCATACAGATAGTAAGACATATGGTATAGATTCTGAGTGGGGGTTTATATAACAAGCCAAACATCTTACCTGTTGGGTGGGGACACACAGATCAATCCCTGAGCCCCCCCTTTCGCCTGATCAAAGGTATTTATTGGCCTTATGAATCCAGTGGGATGGGAGAGGGCTCATCTTCCCAAAGATCAGCCGGGATTGGATGTGGGCTTGGGGGTAACCCACATGCCAGAAAGGTCCTGCTCCAGGCGTTGCCTAGCATCAAATAGGCAACAGGCATTCCCTATCTGCTGCTAGAGCACTGACAGGGGAACCAAAATGGTGGTGTTGTGCGGAGGGGGACAATTTCCAGCTGTGCACCTGAAATGACGCGACCAGAAGTTGGGTCATGGTGCAATGGGTTTCATAGGGCGGAAGTGCACCCCCGGAAGTGATACGGATGGTCACTAGTGATGTCCAGTTCATGAACGAATCGTTCTTTTGAATCGATTTCTTTTCAATGAACTGAGTGAATCGATTCATCTGACTGAACTGATTCGTTTGGAACCGTTCACTTTGTATTCAATAGAAGAGCAGAGCAGCTTAGGTAATGCAATCCTAGAGTGAGAACTCAGCCCCCCTGCAACCAATCAGAGAACCCACAGCACACCGACCCAAAAGAACTGGCTACAGCTTACACCAGTTCAGTTCATCAGTTCACCAGGACATCGAGTTAAAGAATCATACGAGTTCCTGAGTTAAAGAATCATACGAGTTGTTAGAGCACACTACACTGAAAGAACCATGAATCACCACTGATTAGTAGCTGTATAACTGAATGAAAGGGCTGTCTCAATATAAAATATAACACAGATATATATATATATATATATATATATATATATATATATATATATATATACACACATACACACACACACACACACACATATATAAATTATTTGTATTATATAAAAAAAATATAACACAAAAATACATTTTACCCCGCTTTTTAGTAATGTTTGTTTTGCCTTTGGTCCTAAGATTTCTATGTCCCCTGGATCCTTGGATTTTTTGCATGCGATTCACATATTGCTGTGCACATGACATGCAATTTGTATGGCTGAAATTGCATCACATTCGCACCAAAATGGTGCAGGACCCTTTTTTGTTCTGCACTGGAATCGGATCGGATTCCTGTCCAATATCAGTCTGCACTGTGATCTGCAAACCGGTTTGGGGTGTCATTAAATTTACATTGACACCTGCAGCGGTTCGCAGAGAGCAGTGTGACTGAACTGCCTGGGAGTGAGAAGCGATGCATGGAACCTGCACTGGAATCGCACTGCTTCCCGCATCGCACAAGTGTGAAGTGGGACTCTTTTTTTTTTTTAGTTTTAAGAAAGGGTTAAATATTCCATCTGTGACAATTTTAAAGCCTGGACATCACATTTAACCATTCTAGAATTATTGCTCTCACTCTGACATTTGTGGCGACACCTAACATGTAAAGCAATCATTGTTTATATTTATTCACATGCAGATATTGCGGTTGGTGGGGATCTTTTTAATTTTTACTTTATTTTTTTTTTCCACTTAACAAGCCCCTATTTTTGTAGAAGTGACGGGTTCTCTTTATTGCATTTGGAGTGTTATATCATCATATGAGGATAGGATTGTGCTCAGTAACCTGGGTAGGAGGTGTTCTGTCACATCGAGCAATCTATAGGATCAGCCAAGATTGCCACTTACAGTGACACACAAACAGCGGTGTAAAGGAAAAGCGTGTTTTTGTGTAAACTGCATTCTGATTGGCCAACTTCATAGATAACATTGCTAACCATCAGATTTGTCCACAGTCTTTACAGTGCATAATTAACGATTGTATTTTACTACCGCGGGTACTTTGCCTGCATTAATAAAATCCGATCGTTATTCCTGCGCATGCGTTGTCAAGACTGTGGACAAACCTGATGGCTAGCAATGCTAACAGTGAAGTTGGCCAATTAGAATGCAGTTCACACACAAAAAACAAGCTTTTCCTTTGTGCGTCACCAAAATTGAGAACGCTGGCTAATCTGACAAAATTGTATGGTCTGACATGGAAAGAACTGAAAAAAATAAACCTTCCCAGGACTGCCAAACTTCTGTGAATCAGTTTACTGATTCTACTTATTGAATAAGGTTGAGTCAGAGCTTCGGTTCACTTGCTTGTCAATAGACTCAGCAAGTGAACCGAAGAATCGATTCATGAATCGGTTCATTTCAGTGAGTGACTCGAAATGAACCGATTCACTTAAAAGAATCGAACTTCCCATCACTAATGGTCACAGCGTCACCCTGGGAACAAAATGTGGGCTACGACTGCCTGGGAACCATTTCTATGTGTCCCTGGTGTGGAAAAAAGGAACTACAGCTGCAACAAATGTTTGATATAAACACAATCATTTGCCTGGAATGCATAGGCAATGGCGAGACACGGGCATGGCTGTATCCAGCAGTGGAGTGCCAGAGAGGGGAAGAAAGAAAACATGGGAATGGGATTATGAGATTATAATTAAAAATAGAAGTGGTATTGCATCTATTTAGGATCAAGAGGTATATTATATAGTGGGCGATTAACAATAATAGAATCTATAAAAGGCATAAAATGGGACAAACCAGGATCCACAGAAGTCAATATCCGTAACGCAGTGTCACCAAATTTGGGTTGACAAGTATAATTATATAACACACTGCAAATTATGCAACAATTTTTTGTGCTCTCTATTCATTGGGTGCTTCACATTACCCATAAGGGTCATAGTACATATTACAGTACAAGTTCAATAACAAGTAAGTAGTACATCATGTATAATAACCTGGGGCTTATTTTCCTGGTGTGGTCTGGGTCTATAGTAAATCAATCTAGTTAGAGAAAAATTTTGGATTTAGATAAATATTTATAAGAAGGGGGCGTAGATAAAAGCGTTGTTTAACCCCGGTGGATGAGTCGTCATTTAGCCGCAATCTGTAGAATTTATTGGTCAAAATCGCCACTTCTCTCAGGGGGAGTGAATCCTTGCCAGCACCTGAAATGCAAGGGAGTCTGTTTTGTAATTGGGACAATTTGTAAAATGTCTGGGTATGGGTTTTTCAGTGATGCCCCCATTGACATCTGTCGTATGGTCTCTTATCCGCTTTCAAAATTTCTTTTGGTTTTGCCCACGTAGTATCCCTCGCAACGTGAGTAGGTAAACTATACCAATGGTGTTGCAATTAACAAAATGGTGCATTATCAGATTCTCTCCCATAGGCAAACAGACACCTTTGCTGGGTTTAATAAATCGTCAAAAATTGCATGTCCCACAGTGTGCCTCTAGGTAGAGACCTGCAGGGGTCCGAACTCTTGGGTGCAGAGAAATGACTAGATACTAGGATGTCGTGGAGGGACTGGTTGCACTTAAACGTGATGTGTGGTTCAGGGTCAATGAACAGATTCAAAATGGAGTCATCCTTTAGGAGGTGCCAATGGGTTTGGAAAATACGTCGCAATGCTTGATGTTGATAATTATATTTTGTAATCGGACATAGATTTTGTAAGCTCAATGATACTGCCTCGCCTGGAAATAATAAAAGGTTGTGAGGATTATCTAAAGCATTACAATATGGCTCTTTGAGTGATTTTTGACTGTACCCCCCGTCAGTGAACTGCTCACTTAGGCTTGAGGCCTGTTTTTGAAAATCTATTTCATCACTGCAATTTCTTTTGGCTCGTAAGTACTGGCCCTTCGGTATTGACTTAATTAAGTGTGAAGGGTGGGCACTTTGAAAGTGCAAGTGAGAGTTACCAGCTGTATCTTTGCAATACAGATTGGTTGAGATCTCACCCTCTGTGCTTTTGTGAATAGTCAGGTCCAAAAAGGGTAAGGTGTCAGTATGCCAATTGAGGGTAAAGGAAAGGTTATAGTGATTGCGGTTCAATGCCTGAATGAACGATTTTAACAGATTAATATATCATCAATGTACCTGCGCCACAGCAGTGTGTGGCACAGGTACATCGAGACCTGTTCCGAAGCAAACACCTCATACTTCCAACCCCCCCCCCCCCGGTACAGGTTAGCATGCAATGGTGCACACCTTGTCCCCATCACCACCCCCTGCACCTGGAGGTAGTGGGAGCCATGGAAGGTGAATGCGTTATGTGTTAGTATGAAGTGCAACATCTCCAAAATAAAGTTGTTGTAAGTCCAGATCTTTCTCACTCAGAAAGAGGGATATGATAGACACCCCCTCTCTGTGTGGGATGCTGGAATATAGTGCTTCCACATTAATGGAGGCTAGGAACATGTGAAAGTCCCTTCAGTACAGTTAATAAGTGGATTGTGGGTAAACTCTCCACATGCGGGCGTAGATAATCGTCTATCATGGAACTGGCTTGTTGAGTCAGACAGCTGACCCCAGAGATTATAGGTCTGCACGGGTGATCCACCATAGATTTGTGGGTTTTGAGTAGGGCATATAAGCTGGAGGTTATAGGATGGTGTACTTTTAGGTAGTCCCTGGTGTTTTTCGAGATAAGACTGTTTCCAAACGCTAAAATGTCAAAGAATTCCTGCTGATAATCTCAATTGGTGGATGCTGGAATTTTACGATACCATGATGGGTTATCCAAGATTTTATGGCACAATGCCACATAGTCTTCAGTGGCTTGTATAATGAGATTACCTCCCTTATCTGAAGGTTTAATCTCTATATCCTGCCTGGCTTTAAGTTGATTCAAAGAGTGGTTTTGTGTTTGTTAAATTGAAATTTCTAGATGTAGGCTGTAGTATTTTCTGGATATCTTGAGTGACACATTCCACAAAGAGTTTAAGGTTGGAATTCGAAAACGCTGTAAATTTGCGTGACTTATTCCTGTACCCAGGGGATGTAAACTTAGGTCTAGTAGTGTTGTCAGAATCAGTTAGTATGTGGAGTACGTCCCAGACCCCCCCCCCTTTTTCCAATTGATTTAGCATCTTGAGCATTCTATAGTCTGTGCGACACCATTTAAAATCGGCAACATACTTGGTGTGGGTAGATTGATTGTGCCGATCAGATTTGAAATCAAATTTTCTGGCGAAAGGATTAATATCTTTCACACACTCAAAGTGATCCAAGTTACGTGAAGGACAACAATTCAATCCTAATCCTAGGATTTCTAATTCTGTGGGGGTGAAGGTGTGAGGTGTTAAATTAATCAAAAAATGTAAGAGGTGAATATTGCTAGTTGTGACACCACATCCCTGGAGAAGTATAAACAAAAAATGAAAGAAGAAAGTTGTGACTTTATAGGTTGTCACTGTGGTCTCCCAAGCAGAAACATGAAACAGTGAAGTATACGTAAAATCAATATTTATTCCATGGCATAAAACGTACAGCACATATAGTATAGAATGTAACAATTGATACAAACGGCACTGTGAGCATAACTAAACTAAGTCAGTCCAGTTCCTGGTCATCCTCAGTTGGGCAACCAGTATAAAATGAGGGCTCCAAAATGAAATAGAGCTTCTTTTACCCCAACTGGATCGCGACGCGTTTCGCTTATTGCTTCTTCAGGCGATCCGTTTCAAGAGTTAGCATGCCACATGCTGAGAGAAAGAATGCATGAGTAGGGCATTTCATTCGTACATAATTGATTGAATAATTCTTTCCAATCAAGTAGGAGGAGACCTCTTCCAAATAGGTGTCTAGTCTCCAATGAAGTTTAATAAATGCATCTTCAACTGATAATAAAAAGATAACTGTAAAATCAGGTTTGCGAGCATTATACCTCTCTCATAATTATACATACACTTACATAGTTGAATAACAATATTTGCATTACTGTATCTGTGGCCAGAAAATACATCCCAATTAGCAAACAACTGCTGATGTGTCTCTGGCCACAAAGCATATCTGAATATATTGAAAGATAGGTTATGTTGTTGTATCATATTATTGCAGTCAAAAGTTCATACATTGTTGCAAAAAGTGGGATCCTAAAGTATCTAAATCAGCGGCAGCTGGTGTGAGAGGGGCGCTGGGGCGCCGCCTCCCCGCCAGCAAAAGACGAAAGAAAAAAAAAGTCAACCCCGCCCACCTACAGGTGGCGCCGGTACATTGACTTTCTTTTTTTTCTTTTCGGCTCCTTGGCTGTCACATGACAGCCAAGTAGTGAGCCTATTGGATGGCCATTAAAGCCTATGCAGGTGCGCTTGTTCCTGCGGCCCTGCATAGGCTGATTGGTTGCCCTGAGCCTCCGCTCAGGGTGATTGGATGCGGGGCCGGGGGCAGGTCACTGTGGCAGCGGAGGTGACTTCCGCTCCCACAGAGACCATGACCGCCCGGGGACCGACGAACGACCGCCCCTCCGCCGCGGGGTCGCGGGGAGAGTGTGGTCGACGGCGACTAAATCTATGAAATCCTAGGGTGAAAAAC
>BLSH010014862.1:33468-47812 GCA_018402905.1 Glandirana rugosa
CGTAGTGTCCTGTGTCATATGTCGAGTCGTAGTGTCCCGTGTCATATGTCGAGTCGTAGTGTCCTGTGTCATATGTCGAGTCGTAGTGTCCCGCTGTGTCCTGTGATGCTGAGCTGTATACTGTGCCCTGTGATGCTGAGCTGTATACTGTGTCCTGTGATGCTGAGCTCTATACTGTGTCCTGTGATGCTGAGCTCTATACTGTGTCCTGTGATGCTGAGCTGTATACTGTGCCCTGTGATGCTGAGCTGTATACTGTGTCCTATGATGCTGAGCTGTATACTGTGCCCTGTGATGCTGAGCTGTATACTGTGTCCTGTGATGCTGAGCTGTATACTGTATCCTGTGATGCTGAGCTGTATACTGTGTCCTGTGATGCTGAGCTGTATACTGTGTCCTGTGATGCTGAGCTGTATACCCTTGACACAATATGTGGAATACAGGGAATGGAGTGGGTGGATTATATAAGGGGTGGGGCTTATTAAAAGTAGGAGGGGTCAAAGGGAAGGGCGGGACCTGGCGCCCCCCCATCCAAAAACGTCACCAGCTGCCACTGATCTAAATGGCAAACATTATGAAGTAGATAGGTGTAGTACTATTGCAAATGCTTAAAGCGGAGTTCCACACTTTTTTTGATTATTAAAAGTCAGCAGCTACAAAAAGTGTAGCTGCTGACTTTTAATAAACAGTAATTTACCTGTCTCCCGGTCCAGTGACGGCTGCTCCCGAAGCCTCTCTCGTCTCTCCCCTCCTCCCAACGGCCCCGCCATTCCTAGTGTGAGCGCCCGGCTTCATGGCCAGGCACCCACTGCACATGCCCGAGTCACGCTGCGCATTCCTAGTGGCCAGGCAATCTTCTGGGACCTGTGACGTGTCTCAGAAGATTGCCAGGAGGGAGGGGGGCCGCCTAGGAGGAGTCGCCTAGGTGGCCCTGAGGCGGAAGGTGGAAGAGGGAAAGGAAGTCCCTCTGAAACCTGGGGACACACTCCACCCCCCCCCCAAAAAAAAAAATTACACGCCAAATTTGGCATGTAAGGGGGCGAGGAGTGCTTAAAGCGGAAGTTCCATTTTTGGGTGGAACTCCGCTTTAAATAGATAAATATAGTGTTGCAGTGCATTCCTTAAAACAGCAAACAGCTGCTAATAAAGCACTTTTCTTTCCATGATTCCATAGAGCAGGGGTAGGGAACGTGCGGCTCTCCAGCTGTTGTAGAACTACATTTCCCATGAGGCATTGCAAGGCTGATGCATACAATTACTCCCAGAAGCATGATGGGAAATGTAGTTCTACAACAGCTGGAGAGCCGCAGGTTCCCTACCCCTGCCATAGAGTGTACTTTTTGAGAGGGGATTGAAAGCTCAAACTATTCCAGAGGAAAAGGCATGTGAAGGGGGGAAAAATTAAATAAACAAATAATTCCCATCTTTTTCTACATTTTTTAGTTCGTTCTTTATTACCTTCCTTAGTTGATTATTTCCATTTCCATTCATATTTCATTTATACCATCAGCCCCACTAGAGATCGAAAGATATTCTGTGGAGCAGCACTGATCATTCCAGGACAACGGAATAGTAACGAATAGTCTCTCTTGAGGAGGATTCAAAACAGCATGGCCTAATGGGACTCCTCGGTCACCCATTAAGCCCAGAAGTTTTCCAGCCCAACCGGACAATAATGCAGGACATGACCCGGCTTCCCACAATATAGAAAGAGGCCTAGGGTCCTGCATTTGGTATGTTTACTATCAGACAAATGCACAGCCCCTAGGTCCATGGGTTCTTCTTCAGATCTGACAGGAAAAGGGGCAATAGGGACTAGAGATTGTCGAGAAGGAGATTTAGAACCAAGTCTGTGAGGATTATATTGTCTTTGGCGCCCTCTCTGTAACTGACGGTCAGAGAAGCGAGTGTCCACCAGGATACACAAGTTGATAAAATCCTCCAGGCCCACTGGAACCTCACGGTCAGTTAATTTGTCTTATGTGTTCCACTAGTCCTCGGTGGAAAGAAGCGTTATGGGTGCCATTATCCCTGATGGTCTCTGCCGCTAGCGTGCAAAATTCTATGGCATAGGCTGCTACCGTGCGTTTACCCTGTTGTAAATTTGGAATACTGGACTCAGCCGCAGATACTCTGCCTGGAACGTCAACTATTTTCTCAAAAGTCTTCATGAAAGTGGGATAATGAGTGAGTACAGGAGACTCCTTCTCAAGAATAGGTGACACCTTGGAAAATGCTCTGCCCTTTAGCAAGGAAATTATAAATGTCACCTTGGCTTGAGCAGAGGCAAACACAGATGCAATCGGCAGTGGTTGAGAAACCCCCTGCAATCAGAAGGGTTACCATCATACTTCTCTGGCAGAGGTATTTTAGGTGTGGGAGAACCCAGGGGGTTAGACACAGCAACAGGTTCCCTAGTCACAGCCCCTAGGTTACTAGGTGTAGCAGGATTGATCCCATGTGCTGTAGACAAAGAGGATAACATAGCCGTGATAGCATCAAGTTTCCCCTCCGATGACTGCACACGGTTGGCCTGCTCTCCCAGCAGTTGACCCTGAAGAAAGACTGCCTGCACCAACTTACTGAGGTCCATCTGGCCCTATTATACTGTTAGGTCTGCCAGGGACCCCAACCGTCACTCCGGTTTCCAGACCGGTAGTCTTCTTATCCCAGTATCAGGTGGAGGGACGGTTGCGATCAGAATTCTGGGACCACAATAGAAAGTGGAAACAGGCTAAACCAGGGAACAACAAAACAAGTAACTCAGTTAGTAGTGGGCAAAGTTGGGAGCCAGGCAGAAGGAAGGAGAATCTAATAATGGTCCGAGTCAGCAAACCAAGGCAGGGATCCAAGGGGTATTCCAGAAGGTGGCATCAGGGACAGGCAAGGTCGGCAACAACGGTCAGCGTAATCCAAAGGAGTAGTCCAAAAAGCGTTGGGAACAAGCAGAAGTCAGCAACAAGAAGAACAATATGACACACCATCAAACAGGAAGTAGAACCTAAAAAACAAAACCGAAAGGGAGGCGCGTGCACCTAGTGCATTACCATAAAAATGTATTAGAATTGTAAAATAGTTTAAAAATGAATACTCACAAAACCACAATGTGGTATCACAAAGCCATAAAACCAAAGCGAGATGATGCTAATGGGTAGATGAAAGAGCACAAGGTGGGGTAACAGCTGACGCGTTTCGGGGGCGCATCATCTCGCTTTGGTTTTATGGCTTTGTGATACCACATTGTGGTTTTGTGAGTATTCATTTTTAAACTTTTTTACAATTCTAATAAATTTTTATGGTAATGCACTAGGTGCGCGCGCCTCCCTTTCGGTTTTGTTTTTTAGTATCTTTCGGATCACCCTGTCCGAGGGGGGCAGCACACATTTGGTGTTTTATTCCTTGATGCTCCGGTTGCCTTTTACTCCGAAGGTCTTTTAGCACTGGAAACGACTTTTTTTCAGGAAGTAGAACCTCATACTAGGGCAAAGACAGGAAGGGGAAGTGATGATTTATAGGTTACTAGATCAGGTAACTGCCTACAGCTAATTTATACATATGTGGCGCAAATCTAGAGCAAAACCAATTGTACTAAGAAGTCCTTTAGTCTTTTTTATATATAAAACAACAGCGGTTGGCTGTGGTGAGTGAAAAGGGGGAAATGAAGTCCACTGTGTCAGGGCCAGCCTTGTGCAGGGAAGCAGAAGCAATCTTCAAGATATGTAAAAGAAAAAAGAATGCAGTTGCCTCCTTAAGTGTAAACTTAAAATGTATTTGGTACACAATAATAGTAACTCACATGTAAAAACTGTGGTTGCAGGCACGTCTTTTTGGTTGTCAATCCACTGATGTATCCATGGCACTGGTCTGCAGGAAGGAGTTGTGCTAGCCACTCTGACAGCTAGGCAAGATGGTGGTGTGTAGGGGAGAGCCGGAGATGAGGGGTGGAGTACTTCCTGGATCGCAGAGTGGGTCAAGATGATGTCACTGGTCTACTCGCAACGCGTGTCCGAGTGAGTGCACCCGGGTGGTGGGAGGAATGCACGCTCCTTTGTCAAGTTCCACCCCTCATCTCTGGCTCTCCCCTACACACCACCATCTTGCAAGCCATGAGAGCTGTCAGAGCGGCTAGAACAACTCCTTCCTGTGGACCAGTGCCATGGATACATCACTGGATAGACAACCAAAAAGATGCGCATGCCAACAAAGTTTTTACATGTGAGTTACTATTATTGTGTACCAAATACATTTTAAGTCTACACTCAGAGATGCCTGAATTCTTTTTTCTTTTAACTGCCTACAGCTGACCACTGGGTGGAGCCAGAGTCCATTACCATGAAGCAGTAGATAACCAGGGCTCTACACAGAAAGGAGTTCCCCAGTGGTTCAGGCAGTAGGGAACTGACCCAAAAACAACACCAGGTCCCAGGGCCAATTCCCTGTCAAGACGTGACAGTGGTGATCACTAGCAGTGCACACAGATGATAGGCCAGGTATTAACAGTGGGGTGTCATGTCCGCCACAAAGAATTAGGGCCCATATCACATGTGGTTATCATTATACTTGGGAGGAGTAGCATAATGTATTTTGGGGCATATTTCTTAGTATGTACATGCTGTGTATTAAAAATAGCTTATAAATTGACAACTTTGTGTAAAAAAAAAAATTAGTTTTCATTTTCTTTCCACATTTTCCAAAAACTTGTGGAAAAAAATGGCATGTTCAAACGACTCATTATGCCTCATAGAAAATACATTGGGGTGTTTGCTTTCCAAAATGTGGTCATTTTGTAGGTTTTTCCACTGTGCTGGTGCTCCAGGGCCTTCAAAAGTGTGATAGGTAGTCTGGAAATTAGATGCTTAATAATTTATGCTCTTTGAAAGCCCAAAGGTGCTCCTTGGATTTTGGGCCACTCTATGTGACTAAAGTGTGAAAAAAATCTCACACATGTGGTATCATCATAGGAGTAGCAGTATGTGTTTTGGGGTGTAAATGCAAGTATGTCTATGTCGTATGTGAGAAATAACTTGTTAAAAATTAAAATTTTGCGAAAAGAAAACAAAATTTATTTTAACTTTTTATTATTGTCCAAAGAATTGTGGGGAAAAAAATTACAACTTCAAAAAAATCCATGCCTCTTACGAAGTCCCTGGGGATTTCTACTTTCCAAAAAGGGGTCATTTGTGGGGTTGTACTGTCCTGCCATTTTAGGGCCACAGGAAATGAGACAGGCCACCGGTACATCAAGATTGAGCAATTTTCATATATACATATATATATATATATATATATATATATATATATATATATATATATATATCATATACTGTATGTATAACTATGCACCATAGTTTGTAGACTCTATAACATGAGAGCTCAACCTGTGGCCCTTCAGCTGTTGCAGAACTACAAGTCTCATGAGGCATTGCAAGGCTGAAAGTTACAAGCATGACTCCCAAAGGCTACGGCATGATGGAACTTGTAGTTCCACAACAGTTGGAGGGTCACAGATTGAGAACCCATGATCTATAAAAGTGATTTTAAAACTGTGTGCCATGGCACACTAATGTGCTGCGTGAGATTTGCAGGTGTGCCATGGGAGTTTAGAAAAATATTTAAAATTGCTAGTGTTTTGAAACCTTGAACATATTGTTAAAATTAAATGGTAAATCAATGTCACAAAAGTTAAAAAAAGTAACATATAAAAACTCAATATCTGTCAGTCTATCATTTATTGGTTCCTTTTGTAACGCTAGACTTGTTTCAATCAGATTTGCTCTCGAAAGCAGGCACATCCTTCACATTAAATTTAAAGATAATATATGTAAAAATAAGTAAGTTCTTTGCCATAAAAATTGTTAAATCTTTTTGGTGCGCTGCAAGACAAAAAAGTTTGGCAAACACTGCTCTATAACTTTCACACAGATTAACCACATCAATACTGGGCACTTAAACCCCCTTCCTTCCCGGACCAATTTTCAGCTTTCAGCGCTGTTGCAGTTTGAATGACAATTGCGCGGTCATGCAACACTGTACCCATATGGAATCTTTATCATTTTTTTCACACAAATAGAGCTTTCTTTTGGTGGTATTTAATCACCCCTGGGTTTTTTATTTTTTGCTCTATAAATTAAAAAAAAGACTGAAAATTTTCAAAAACAATGCATTTTTCTTCGTTTCTGTTATAAAATTTTGCAAATAAATAATTTCTCTTCATAAATTTTGACCAAAAATGATACTGCTACATTTCTTTGGTAAAAATAACCCAAACCAGAGTTTATTTGGTGTTGGAGGACATACCAATGTTTTGGGGACTGTGACAGATGTGGCGGGGACAGACAGATGTTTGGGGACTGACAGATGTTTTGTGTATGGTGACAGATGTGATTGGGGACATACAGATGTTTTGGGGGCTGTTTTATGGGGGCACTTATGTGTATGGGGACAGGGGTATCAGTGGTGCTTGGTGCACTGTGTGGGGGGCGATCTGTGAGGGCTTTCTGCATGAAATCATCATCATGCAGAGAGCTGTCACATAGCTGCAGACCCCCCCCGCACTGAGCTCTCACTGAGCTCGGTGGGGGAGAACTGTCACAGAGACATTCATCTCTGTTTACAATGTGACGGCTGTGATTGGACGGCTGTCACATGATCGGGAGGGCCAGTCACTGCGCCCGTATCCCGATCTCAGCTCAGCTGGATCCTGTGATCATAATGATCACAGGATCCGGCAGCAGTGCACCGCATGGCCGCACTGCGAGCTCCCATTCTGCAGGACGTGTATACATGTCCTGTCAGAATGGGGAAGCTCCCACCCGGCCATATATATACAGTGGCCGGGTGGGAGGTGGTTAAATAATAAAACTTTGGGTTATTTTTTCCAAAGAAATGTAGCAGATTAAATTTTGACATAAATCTATGAAGAGCGATTATTTATTTGCAAAATTTTATAACAGAATATTTTTGGCGTTTTTTTTTTTTTCCCTCAAAATTTTAGTTTTTCATTTATACAGCAAAAAGTAAAAAAAACCCAGTCGTGATTAACCACTTACCGCCTGCCCACCATTAAATGACTGCGGGGCGGCTCTCGTTCTGGGATGACGTCATATAACGTTGCCCAGAAAGCGCGCTCCCGCATGCCGATTGCGGTCACGCCGTGTTGCCAGGACACAGAGCGACCCCGATCTGTGTAAAGAGCTGCGGCTCTTTAGCCATGTGATCTGCTGTGACCAATCACAGCCGGTCACATGTAAACAGGGAAGTGCCGCGGTAATCAGCGCTCCTTGCCTCACACTGACAGAGTGTGTGGCAAGGAGAGTCGATCAGCAGGACGTATAGGGATCATCAGTGCCCTGATTACAATTGACCACCAGTGCCAGCAACCAGTGCCCCCCCAGTGCTAGCACTAAGTGCCCACCAGTACCAGCAGTCAGTGCCCACAAGTGCCTGGCAGTGGCACCAATCACTGCCCATTAGTGATGCCAGTCAGTGCTGGCTATTAGTGCCCCCTATCAGTGCTGCCCATCAATGCCCATCACTGCTGCCCATCAATGCCACCCATCAATGCCTATCTGTGCCACCTATCTGTGCCGCCTATCAGTGCCCATCAGTGCCCACCAGTGCCACCCATCAGTGCCCACCAGTGCCACCTATCAGTGCCCATAAGTGCGGAATATTAGTGCCTCCTCATCAGTGCCTCCTAATCAGTGCTCATAAGTGCCGCCTCATCAGTGCCTAACAGTGCAGCCTATCAGTGCCCATTAGTGCCCATCTTTGCCGCCTCATCAGCACACATCAGTGAAAGAGAAAAATTACTTATTTACAAAATTTACTGACAAAAACTAAGAAAACCTTTTTTTTTTCAAAAAATGTCGGTCTTTTTAAAAAATAAAACAAAATAAAAAACCCAGCAGTGATTTAAGTACCACCACAATAAAGCTATATTTGTGTGAAGAAAATGATAAAAATGTCACATGGCTACAGTGTAGCATGACCACACAATTGTTATTCAAAGTGTGACAGCGCTGAAAGCTGAAAAATGGCCTGGGCAGGAAGGGGGAGAAAGTGCCTGGTGTTGAGGTGGTAAATACCACCAAAAGAAAGTGTTGCATAACCGAGAAACTTTCATTCAAAAGTGTGAAAGCACTGAAAGGTCAAAATTTGCTTTTCAAGGAAGGGGGTGAAAGTGTCTAGTATTGAAGTGGTTAATTGGTAAGTGTGACAGTTATAGAGTCTACAAATTATGGGATACTGTATATATTTGCAAATTGTTCAATTCTGATGTACCGATGGCCTATCTCATTTCATGAGGCCCTAAAATGTCAGAAAAGTACAAACATTCCCCAAACTACCCCTTTATGGAAAGTAGACCGTCTGAGGTATTTAGTAAGAGGCATGGTGAGTGTTGTCATTTTTTTTGTCACAATTTTGTTAATTTAAATTAAATACAAATCTGTTTTTGTTTCACAATTTTTTCCCCTCTATCTCCTGGCTGATCAATGTTACTTTGTATCTCTGATCAGTGTTTATAAACAATGTTACTTTGTATCTCTCTATCTCCCGTCTGATCAATGTTTATAAGCAATGTTACTTTGTATCTCTCTATCGCCCGTCTGATCAATGTTTATAAACAATGTTACTTTGTATCTCTCTTTCTCCCTCTGATCAATGTTTATAAGCAATGTTACTTTGTATCTCTCTATCTCCCGTCTGATCAATGTTTATAAACAATGTTACTTTGTATCTCTCTATCTCCCGTCTGATCAATGTTTATAAACAATGTTACTTTGTATCTCTCTATCTCCCATCTGATCAATGTTTATAAACAATGTTATTTTGTATCTCTCTATCTCCTGTCTGATCAATGTTTATATACAATGTTACTTTGTATCTCTCTATCTCCTGTCTGATCAATGTTTATAAACAATGTTACTTTGTATCTCTCTATCTCCCATCTGATCAATGTTTATAAACAATGCTACTTTGTATCTCCTGTCTGACTAATGTTTATAAGCATTGATCAGACAGGAGTAACATTGTTCTTCTTTCCCATAACCTCTAAATTAATATCTTCCTGCTAATTTTTATACTTCTATATTTTTAACCATTAACCTTCACACTTTTTGGTTTATTCCTTTTTTTTTTTTTTTTAATTGATTTTAAAAAAATGTATTTTATTTGTAAATGATATTGCAATGCTCATTTAAATCATAATTTTAGCAGTCTATTTATAAAAAAGTGCATATCATTCATCCGGTGAATATGCATGCACATTCACTCTCCGCTAGAATTTAGTAGAAATGCAACATTACCAATGGTTTCATGCATATAGTAATTCCCTCCAGTGTTCTATAGAATTGTTACATTGTTAAAAAGAGATATGTATTTCCTAGGCTCCTCATCTCCTCATCTTTGGGGCCATGATGTGGTATTTTTTACTATCGGAAATTTTTACTATAGGAACTAGCATAAAGAACATTAATTTTTGTCAAATTCACACAGAAAAATGTATATGCAGATTAATTGGACAAATGACTATGTGTTTTTTTTTTTATAAATAGACCCCTTACTGTAATTTGAAAACAGGACAATAATAAAATAAATTTTTAGCTAAGCTAATCAAATAGATAAAAAATAAATATTTTTATTTTTGTTATGTTTTTGTCTATGGTTTGCTTAAAAAATAAAATGATTTTTGCAAGACAATATCACCAAAAATAACGGTTTGTCCTAAAAACTCTATTACTTTATTATTGACAGACATTGGAGTTGATTTACTAAAGGCAAATAGACAATCAACTCTGCAATTGCAGTTGCTTCAAAGTGCAGCTCTACCTTAGTAAATGAGGTAAAGCTTCACTTTGCAAAGAATACCCAATCACATGCACAATAAATAAAAAAAACATAATTTTTGCTTGCACACGATGATGAAAGTCATTAGAGCTTCTGCTCATTTACTAAGCTCTGGAGCAACTGTACTTGCACAGTGCTGAGTCGATTTGCCTTTAATAAATCAACCCCATTGCTGAATAAGCAGGTCCATAGCAAAAATATAAAAATTGCTCTGCTGCATTGGGAGGCGATGTATATAAGTGACACAGTGGATCAGTGATCCTTTATAATAGTGATTCTTTATAACTTGGATACATATAATATGGAGTGATTCAAGTACATTCTAACAGCAAAAATCAGAGTAGAGGCCCTCTATAAAAGTGATTCTTTAGAAATGTGATACAATATATTATGGATAGATTTAATTCCTGACACTTGTAATAGTGAAAAATTAGTGTAGAGATCCTTAATAGGGATGGGTCCGCGGTTTAACTCGCCCATACGTTGAATTTAGAACATTATGGGGCGTTCACAGCGACTTCACTGCTGCGGAGTGCACATTAATTCATTACGTGCAGACGTTGGTAGGGCTATTGCCATCTGCACGCTTTTTGCTTTGACGGTTTATTTATATGGCAGGGCAGGTCCAACCGGCGATGTAAGTGAGAGCCCCCGCCCCTTCTGACATCACGTGACATCAGAGTGGGCGGGGTCACGCACTTACATCACCGGATGGCCCCGCCCTTCCATATAAATGAATGGTCAAAGCAAAGAGCAGTCAGTCGGCGGGAGCCTTCCCACGGAGGAGGAACTGTTGTAACTTTTTTTTTCAGGTCCATCGCTCGCCATGATTGACGATGGATAACTGGGGGGAACGGGGGACGCTTTTTTTTTTTTCTTTTTTAATAATGGACTTGTCCCTAATTGTCTCCTGTATTTTTTACTTTTTTGACACTTTTGGTGAATTAGTGGGGGTACGATATACCCAATTGTAATTCACATAAGGTGGGGCCAGGATCTGGAGGCCCCCTCCGCCCACAGACCCCCACAACCACAGCCCAGGGTTGTGAGGAAGAGGCTCTTGTCTCCATCAACATGGGGACAAGGTGCTTTGGGGCAGAGGAGGCAGAGCTCCCTCTTCCCCAAAGCACCCATACTTCCCATGTTGAGGGCATGTAGCCTGGTATGGTCTGCCAGGCCAGGTTGCATGCTTGGATAAGGGTCTGGTTTGGATTTTAGGGGGAACCCCATGTTCGTTCTTTTTAAAATGTTGGCAAGGGGTTCCCCTTAAAATCCATACCAGACCCGAAGGGCCTGATATCGACTGGAGGGGGGGAAACCCTGTGCAAATTCTTTCAGTGATTTTTATCTATATTGCCGGGAACCGGCAATCCATTACAGCCGCGAGTGGTTTTAAATGACAATTTTTCCTATACAAATGTCATTTTGCTCTGGCTATGTTCTAAACATCACAGAGGTGCACCCTTTTACAGGCAGACTAAGGGGACCCCTCAGGCACATTTTTTAAAGGAATATTTCATTTTTATTGTTTCACTTTAAGCATTATTAAAATCACTGCTCCTGAAAAAACAATCGATTTTAAAACTTTTTTTTTTTTGCATTGATACATGCCCCCCCCGGGGGTGTTCGGCCCATCCCTAATCCTTAATAAAGACACATTATAACAGAGGCACTTTATACTAGTGATAGATTGTAATGGTGACAGTCTCACTCCTCCTATTGTGAGCGCCATAATATAGAGTGCAAAATAATAGAGAGAATGGATCCATACAAAATTGAATTACGGGTTTGCTGGGACCAAACATCCAAAGCTGATAAACACTCTGTCAATAGCAACAGTAATTTCTATTGGGTAGATCTATATGGATTAGCGACCCCAGGGTATGGTATAGTAGTTACAGCCAATCACTGTGATCAGGGAGGGAGGAAAATTTAAGAATATCAGAAAATAATTACAATATTTCCCCATTCAGAATGATGTCACCAGTGTCTAGGCCGATTTTTCACTTCTCCCTTCAAGATAATGATATACATGAATGCCATACACCCAACACAGCATAGAGGGGCTCGGTGAAGGTGGCGGTGAAGGTGTGAAGGTGAAGGATGGGGTCAATCATATAGAAAGAGATCTGCCCGGCCTCATAATCCAGATATACCCGGACTCCGTTACCAGGAATATCGTCAGGAAGCTCGATCTCATTACTGTCATGTATTGCCATATAATCTTTGCCCCTCCTGTCCAAACCCCAGGACACATCATTACATCCAATCAAGGAGTCATCCCCACCCCTGCCTATACTGGTGTAACACATCCCTATTCTCCAGTTATTGGATCTCTGGACATCTACTTCCCAGTAATGTCGTCCTGAGGAGAAACTCTGACTGCCTAAAACTTGATAATAGTTTGCAAATCTCTCTTTAGTATCTGGGCGATTCTGGTTTCTACCTGACCTGGATACAATCTTCTTATCGCATGAGATAGATACATCATTATTAGCTGTGTCCTCATCCAATAATATGTTTACAGCTTTCTGTTTATAGATCCCACCATTTATACCAGTTATTATATCAGATAAACCTTTGCTGATCATATGTGTGGCCCCAGTCATATCCAGACTCCCTCCATCATGGAGGAGTTTCTCTTGTCTCCTTCTGTCTTCATCATCTCCATCCTCAGTTTCGCACAAGTCATCTATGTCTAATTTCTGTAGGATGGTCAATGGATCTGTGATGGCACACAGCTCCTCAATGTGATGCATCTTCCTGGACAGCTCCGCCATCTTTAATTCCAACTGCTGGATCAGATCATTGACTGGGCTTAGGATGCGCTCTGCCTGCCTAGAGACCTCACTCAGGACTTTCTTCTCCAAGTCTTCCAGACGTCTCCTGAGATCTCTGAACTGGGCAGTGACTCTCTTTTCTTCACCATTTGCTTTGCCTTGTACTTTTCCCTTGTGTTCCTTTAGACTCAGGACTCTCTTTTTTATCTTCTCTCTCTTAGTAATCAGTTTCTGCAGATTATTTATCAGTATCGTCTTCTTCTTCATAGAAACCTCTTGCAGAGTCTCAACTTTGTGTCCTCTATGTTCTCCAGTTATACTGCAAGAAATACAGATACAGGCAGAGTCCTTAATGCAGTAATACTCCAGGATCTTCTTATGGACGGAGCATTTCCTCTTCTCCGGGGTGGTGGTGGGGTCGTCACATAAGACGTGTTCTGGTGACTTGCTGTGGACTCTCAGATGGTCATCACATAGAGAAGCCTCGCAATGCAGGCAGGATTTCACAGCAGGTACAAAGGTGTGAATACAGTAAGTACAGGAGATGCCAGTCTTTTTCTCATCTGGCTGAGCAGACAGGAAACGCTGAGTGATGTTACACAGAGTGATATTTCTTTGCAGTGGAGGTCTCTTTGGGAACTTCTCTCTGCATTGAGGACAGGAATAACCTCCAGACCCCTTCTGTGTATCCAACACACGGCCAATGCAAACCCGGCAGAAGTTGTGTCCACATTTCAATATTACAGGATCCGTATAAATGTTCAGACAGATGGAACAATCCAGCTCCGCTCTCAGATCTGAGGACGCCATTGCTTACAGCAGAAGAGAGAAATGAAAGTTTCTGTAACTCATTAACTAGTGTATGCAGTTATCAATGTCATACATAGGGCGAGGCTGAGAAAGTAACCATGTAAATATTTGCTGTCTTCAGACTGAATGATCCAACTCAGCTCTCAGATCAAGTTAATCAATTTCCTTCACAGGGCGAGGCAAAGAATGTGACCAGTACTGGCACAAAGGAAATTAACTGGTTGCCGACCAGCCACCTTGAGCGCCCCTTGAGCGCTCTGTGAATGTGCCCGTGGGTCGTGCAGACTCGATGTTCACTGGCGACCCACGATTGCCTACTGCAGAGGCAGAACAGGGATCCGCCAATATAAACATGGCGGTTCCCCGTTCTGTCAGGTAGGGATGCTGTTCATGGTCGGATAGAACATACGTTCGATCTGAACATCTGCTGTTCGCTAGTGCGGGTGTTCCCAAACATTATGGGGTGTTTGCGGCAACTTTGCGCGCCCCATAATGTTTTCAAATGCTGGCGGAATGCCGCCCGCTGATTGGTCAAAGCTTGCACATGACCTGTATGCTTTGGCCAATCAGCGAGCGGCCTACTGTGAGAGTTTTGATTGGCTAAAGGCAGGATGCCTTTGGCCAATCACTTCACAGCAGTCTCAATCCACGCCCCACACTATATAAAGCAGCTTATACAGCGGCTCTATGATAGTGTGTCGGCGTTGCTTGATAGAGGGAGAGTGTAGGTTCCTGGCAGGCAGTTTAGATAGCTAGAGTTAAAAAAAACTATTAAAAATAGACAAAAAATAGATAGCTAACTAGATAGAAGTTAGACATCTAACATATATCTGTCAGTGCAGATAGGTTAGTGTAGGGAAATTTATATATATATATATATATATATATAGACGTGACTGTCTATA
>BLSH010014862.1:47822-60169 GCA_018402905.1 Glandirana rugosa
ATATATATATATATATATATATATATATATATATATATATATATATATATATATATATATATATATATATATATATATATATATATATATATATATATATATATATATATATATATACATACATACACACACACACAGTGTATTGAGTGTGCACTATATATTGGTGCATTCGGGGGTGTACGGTATATAGCACACTACTTGACATGTTGTCTTCAAATATATACAGTCTAGTGTATACAGATATACACGCAGTGTATTGAGAGTAAATTATATATAGGTGCATACGGGGGTGTACGGTATATAGTAAAGTGTAGTGCGGTGCTAAAAAAAAAAAAATGTCAGGAAGGCCTCAAAGGAGAGGCAGACGCTCCCAGGCCACTAAAAGAGGGCAAGCAGCCTCTGTGTCTTCAGTGAAAGGAGGCGGACGTGGTGCATCCTCTGCAGGCGGGTCACACTTGTCCTTTTCACTTGTCCTTTTTTACTGCTGTTGGACATGCTATTGAGCCACAACATGCAGAAGAGTTGGTGGAGTGGATAACAAAACCATCCTCATCCCCCTCATCCTCTGTCACCCAGGCTCATACAAGTTTGCCTTCCAACGCATCTGACAAAGCGGCTTATTCCACTGGATCCTTCTCCACAGTTACTCCTTCTGTAGCCCCACCAACCTCCATGCACGGAGGAGTCACCTGAGTTGTTCGACCACAGTGTCGGTTACATGCTCATGGAGGATGCGCAGCAGTTTGAAGGCTCCGATGTTGGTTCCCAGGTTGAGGAAGGGAGTAGTGTGAGCCTAGAGACGGGGTGCCGCAAAAGGAGAAGAAACTAGCAGTCATGTTCCCCCAGCTGCAGCATACTGCCAAGTTTGCTCTAGTGATGAGGGAGGGGATGATGAGGACAGGGACTGTACTTGGTTGCCTGAGAGAAGAGAGGAGGAAAGTGAGGAGGAGGAGGCCCAACTCCAACAAGGCAGGATGTACTCCAGGGGCCAGCTTAAGGCCAGCCACCCAATTGCATCAGCCCACAGAGCATCACAGGTGCAGGACGCTGCTGCCTCCCCGCCGACTTCCAAAATTTCTTTGGTGTGGGCATTTTTCAGCACATGTGCAGTAGATCGCACCTTTGCCATTTACAATCTATGTCTGAAGTGGGTCAAGCATGGCCAGGACTCCAGCTGCTTGGGCACTACTGTCTTGACAAGACATATGACGACCAGCCATGCAGTCCATTGGCAAGAGTACCTGAAGAACCCACACCAGAAAACAAGGCGGACTCCTCCTTGCAGCCCTCTCCAAAACCTGCACTGAGAGGAATGAAGGTGTAGCAATGCATGCCACAACTAGTACTTGCAGCCAACAATCTACTAGCAGTACACCACCAGGTGAATTCAGCAGGCAAATATCCCTACCCCAGTTCCTGAACCGTAAAAAGAAATACTGTCACGTACCTGGTGGACGAGTCTGACTTCTGCAGGGGTTACCTCTCTTGCGGCCCTGGTTCAAGAACCCCTAATAGAGCAAACATGGAGTTCAGGAGCACAGAGGGGCACGAGGGTTGAACAGGAACACTTGGTGGTGCGTGTAGGTCCACTGGGACTCGTGCAAGACAGAAGAGTGGTCATACAGTCCGGGTCGGCAACTGGCAGGCTAGGAAGTACAAAAGGAGCGGGCAGGCGGATGGTCGGGTGCAGGCAGGATCGGCAACGTGCGGGCAGCGAGGTACAGATGGATCAGGCAAAAGGATAGTCGTAGACAGGCCGGGGGTCAGGGCAGGCAGAGTTAAAACAAAGTCCAAGGGGAGCTGGGTCACGGGTACAGGAAACAGTCTCTCAAGGCAAGGCACAGGTCTCAGGAAAGCTGAAGATCAGGCAGCACTGGTTGCAGTGCTTGCAGGGCTTAAAAGGAGCCGATTAGTGCCATTTCCGGCGCGGGCGCGCCCACGTGAGTGGTCATAGATGTTTTTTAAGACTGTTTTCCTAACAAATACAGTCCCAGCCAACCACATGCTCAGCGTCTTAATGCTAGCTTGGCCAAATTTCTAGCACTCAAACTGCTGCCTTTTCAGCTGGTAAACTTTGCGCCCTTTCGTGAATTTGTGGAATGTGCCGTTCCACAGTGGCATGTTCCCAAAAGAGATTTCTTTTCACGTAAGGTCATTCCAGCTCTCTAACGTCATGTGGAAGGCAATGTTTTGGCCTCGTTGAATAGTGCGGTCAGCACCAGGGTTCATATTACGGCTGACTCATGGTCCAGCAAGCACGGTCAGTGACATTACCTTTCCTTCATGGTGCACTGGGTAACTCTGCTGGCAGCTGGAAAGGATGCAGTACAGGGTTCAGTTTTGGAAACAGTTTCACCACCATGCCTCCAAAAAGCTGGTGGTGATTTTTCCACATTGGCCTCCTCCTCCACCCTCTCCTCTTCTTCTACCTCTGTGGCCTCTTCTGCAGAATTGTCCTCTGAACCTGCAGTGTTCCCTAAGCATTCAAGGGGCTATGCAAGCAGTCAGGCTAAAAGATGCCATGCGGTGCTTGAGTTAGTCTGTCTTGGGGACAGGAGCCACACTGGGGAAGAGATTCTTTCAGCTCTGCGGGGGCAGGCTCAGAGGTGGTTTACGCCATGGCAGCTTGAGCCAGGAATGGTTGTATGCGACAATGGCACCAACCTTCTCTCTGCCCTCCGACTGGGACAATTGACACATGTTCAATGCTTGGCACACGTCTTGAATTTCGTGGTGCAGCGTTTCTTGACCAGGTACCCAGGCTTACCAGATATCCTGAGGCAGACCAGAAAAGTCTGTGGTCATTTCAGGCGTTCATACAATGCCAGTGCCCGGCTGGCTGACATCCATCGGGAATTCAACCTGCCCAAAAACCGCCTCATTTGTGACATGCCCACCAGGTGGAACTCAACATTGGCAATGCTGCAGCGACTGCATGCACAGCAGAGGGCCATCAATGAGTACCTGTATGAGCATGGCACCAGGACAGGCTCAGGGGAGCTTGGCTTTTTTTCGCCACGTCAGTGGCTAATGATCAAGGATGCATGCACTGTCCTGTCACCATTTGAGGAGGCCACAAGGATGGTGAGCAGCGACAATGCATGCATCAGTGACACTGTCCCACTAATATTCCTTCTGGAGCACACGCTTCGTGGAATCATGGACAGGGCACTTGAGGCAGAACAGAGGGAGGAAGAGGACTTCCTTTCCTCTCAAGGCCCCCTTTATGCACAGAGCATTCCTGCAGAGCCGCCAAACACACAGGAAGAGGAGGAGGAGGATTGTGTTAGCATGGATGTGGAGTATAATACGCAGCATTCTTCAAGGTATTATGGCTTTCAGGCCCCAGAAACCCAAGGAGTTGTACGTGGCTGGGAGGAGGGAGTTGCTGATAATGTCATCCTCAGTGACCCAGAGGACACTCATGCCTCCGCAAACTTACGCTGCATGGGCTCTCTGATTCAGAAAAGCCTGCAAAAAGACCCAAGGATTCGCGGTATCAAGGAGAGGGATCATTACTGGCTGGCAACCCTTCTTGATCCACGTTACAAGGGTAAAGTTGCAGAACTCATCCTGCCTGCGCAGAGGGTGCAGAGGATGAAACGTCTTCAGGATACCTTAAAGGAAATCTATATTGGATATTGTGGGGTTTCCTGGCATTCAGACTAGTTAGACAAAGTTTGTAGGCACCTCATCCCAAATAGTTAGTGAAATGGATAGAGGATAGTTCCCAGGCGGGATTATGCGGTGCAAATTATTAAATATCTATACAGACAATATATCATAAAATTTTACATCTTTTATTAATTTGTAATATACATTAAAAAAAGAACAAATAAATTGTATAAAACCATACAATACAGCTGTTGACGATTAGGTGATTGCACCATATATTAGGGGGTTTGTATAATGCTGGTGGTGAACCAGACGGTTATTGTCCCAACATGTTTTGCCCAGATAGGCTTCCTCAGGGGATCTATTAGTCCGCCACCAACTGTATGCTTAGATAAGTATAAATACAGAAAGACAATATGTCAAAAAAAGGAAAAATCGTATTCTTACATTACTGCAGATCATTTATCACATCATGCGATCGTACCCTCTCAACTTCCTCCCCTCCAAACCCCCCCCCCCACACACACACAGAATGATGGACAAGCACCCCATGACTTACCTGGATAGACCCCAAATCACCCGACCGGGGGCGCATGCAGCTCACAACCACAAGAGACCCAGCACTGACGCCATTGCAGGAGACGCATACAGTCCAAGCTGAGATGGAGGATATAAGAATAAGTACCAAAAACTACGCCGGGCATAAAAGAATAAATCCAACACTACCAGATATTCAAAATAATATAGTATTTGACTTAATTTAATTTAATGGTATCCCGCACCTAATAAGTGTGCAGGAGCATGGCAATCAATGCCTATAAGTATCTATACTCTTTCATAGTGTAGCTTTCATTCAAGAAAAAAACAGAGGCAAGTAGACTTACATGCGTCACATAATAGCATCAATTTCTAAGTTTTATACTGGGGGCGCAGGAAAAAATCGCCACATATACACAAATAATAAGGACCTCAAGTGGATCCCTGACACTCCAGGGCCACTTAATGAGTAGTTATCAACAGCGTCACTCGTCACACCTAGAAGTAAATAAATATATAGATGTAAGGGTAGACACAGGAAAAATATTGTAGGGTAAGATCTATTTAAAAGAACCATATACTGACAGGGCTAGAGCACCAAACACGAGACACAGGCGCATAATAATCCATACTATATAGTGGTCTCATATGGTAGATAATATATATATCCAATGAACACCTACTGACAAATTGGTTGGCGCTCAGAGACATAAATGTGGTATAAGTCACAAAAGCCAGACAATATAACCTAGATAGCAAGCTAGCAATATATTGATGTTGATAAATTATCAAACCAGTCCTTCATACCTAAACAGAGATTTCCAAACCTAAACATCCATTACTATTACTTGTGGCACTAATATTCAAGTCTACCATAAACAACTTCAAACAGAGAAACCATTAGTTCCAAGCAGGGGCGTTGCTAGGGGGTGGCTATTGGGGCTATAGCCCCGAGTCTGGGGCCCATAGCCCCGAGTCTCTTACTGGGTAGGTGCAATTCTGCAATTAGCAAGTATATCTCTCTGGGTACCCTGATGTAAGGGGAATCCACACTCAGGTATGTAACAATATTTTTATATATATATATATATATATATATATATATACACACCCACATGTATATTATATACATGTGTATGCCCACTCAAGCGTATGACTTTCTTTACTTTGCTGCTATGGGCTCTAGCCCCAGATCTTTTGTAGACCTAGCAACGCCCCTGGTTCCAAGAGGTTAATACCTGCAGTAGTCTCCTTATGCGCCCCCAGTCTCCAGCTGACTAACACAGGCGGAACCACCGGCGTTATGCGTCTCCCACTCGGCCGGCGTCTGACGTCACCGGCCGAGTGCGGACGTAACCCGGTGTGGGCGCATGCGCCGGCAATCCGCATACAGCCGAAGACTCCACACCCCAAAATCCCCCGCGGCGGTCGGGGCAGAGACCGGGAACGGCCCCAGACATTGCCCAGCTCCGTATCCCCGCCCACCCAGTACATTGCATGGGGACCAAGGGCAGAGAGTCCATCGCATGGATAGCAGACGCCAGAGCATGTAGCCCCACCGAAGGAAGGGGGCTTGCCAGTGAATACCAGCACCCCCTTGCGTCCGTACAATGGCAATGTGTGCCATGGGGACCCAGGCAGAGCCACACAAACACCCAGCTGGGGAAAAAGGGCACTCCGGAAAGTGAACAGGGGGTGCATAGTGGTGGGGGGGGGGGGAGGGGGGAACCAAAGAGAGGAAAGATTAGGGGGACAAAAGGGAAATGTGTACGATCCCATTGAAGGACAAAGAGATTTGCAGAGACACACAAATCAAAACCAAAATATAACTATGCACATACTTAACGAGCCCTTAGATAACACATATAAAAATATTAAATAAGGCTAACTTGACCACAGAATCCAAGTAGTTACATTACAATCAATAACATTACTAACGCATATTCATAACAAACAATAAATACAGTTTCTTAATTGTAATATTTTCTACCACAATAATGTGGCATATGCGCTGCAGAATGATCCTGCCTAGCTCACCCCCACCCCCACCCCCAATGAACCCCATCCCCATGGAAAAACTTTGTTGGGACGATGATGTAAAGATATATATATATACAATAATGGAAGGGGAGATATAGCACACCTACACATTCAGTATAGAAAGGGTTTAAAACTAAGGGATTCATTGAATCCTAGAAACTGAGTAGCCTTCAAATCATATATCCAGCGCGATTCCAATTGGAGAAGTGCCATGTCCACACTCCCCCCCCCTGGGATGCGCCGGTAAATGTTCAAGGGCCATAAATTTTATATGATTTGGATCAAAGTCATGGAAAATACCAATATGTCTTGTGATCGCGGTAGGCATTTGTCGTTTAGACAAAGGTTTGATATGATCACCAACTCTAACTCGAAATGCTCTTTTAGTTTTTCCGACATAAAAGCCTCCACATGCACAGCTAGCCAGATAGACGACCCCTATGGTGTTGCAGGTCACTCTATATTGGGAGTGATGAAGTAGTCTATTCGGTAGCTGGGCAGTGGAGGCATTGGCCATAAATGGGCACATGTCACAGTGTCCACAGGAGAATGTACCTGGCTCTGAGGCCTTGGTTTTAGTTATAGGGTTAAAATGGCTTTGCACCAATTTGTCTCGGAGTGAGGGGGCACGTCTATATGTGATTTGCAGATAATGACCTATATGTTTACTTACTAGAGGGTCTGCTTTCAGTAAGGGCCAATGTTTTTTTTAAATATTCTTGATTTTGGCATGTTGAACCGAATATCCTGTTATAAGTCTCACGGATTGATCTGTTTTTTTATTATTCATTTTTGGACGGATAAGATCTATTCTCTCCCTATTCTTGGCCCTCTTGTAGGCTCTCTTTAAACAGGAATGAGTATATCCGCGTTGTCGTAATCTATTGTAAAGGTCTCTTGCTGCTAGTTCAAAATCTTCTGATCTACTACAATTGCGTTTGACACGCAAATACTGGCTATATGGCAAAAAGTTACCCAGCTCTTCTACACACAGAGCGAATAATATATAGAGGAGAGGAGTCCCAGTGTCACTTACCATCCCAGGCTGCAAATTATACACAGGGCTCTGTACATTAAATACCAGGCTGTACATTATACACCATGCTCTGTACATTATATACCAGGCTGTACATTATACACCGGGCTCTGTACATTATATACCAGACTCTACATTATACACCGTGCTCTGTACATTATATACCAGACTGTACATTATACACCGGGCTCTGTACATCATATACCAGGCTGTACATTATACACCGGGCTCTGTACATCATATACCAGGCTGTACATTATACACCGGGCTCTGTACATCATATACCAGGCTGTACATTATACACAGGGCTCTGTACATTAAATACCAGGCTGTACATTATACACCATGCTCTGTACATTATATACCAGGCTGTACATTATACACCGGGCTCTGTACATCATATACCAGACTCTACATTATACACCGTGCTCTGTACATTATATACCAGGCTGTACATTATACACCGGGCTCTGTACATCATATACCAGGCTGCACAATATACACCGTGCTCTGTACATCATATACCAGGCTGTACATTATACACCGGGCTCTGTACATCATATACCAGGCTGTACATTATACACAGAGCTCTGTACATCATATACCAGGCTGTACATTATACACCGGGCTCTGTACATCATATACCAGGCTGTACATTATACACCGTGCTCTGTACATCATATACCAGACTGTACATTATACACCGGGCTCTGTACATTATATACCAGGCTGCACATTATATACCAGGCTGCACATTATACACCGGGCTCTGTACATCATATACCAGACTGTACATTATACACAGAGCTCTGTACATTATATACCAGACTCTACATTATACACCGGGCTCTGTACATCATATACCAGACTACACAATATACACCGTGTCCTGTACATCATATACTAGACTGTACATTATACAACGGGCTCTATAAATTATATACCAGGCTGCACATTATACACTGGGCTCTGTACATTATTTACCAGACTCTACATTATACACCGGGCTCTGTACATCATATACCAGACTGCACAATATACACCATGCTCTGTACATCATATACTAGACTGTACATTATACAACGGGCTCTGTAAATTATATACCAGGCTGCACATTATACACTGGGCTCTGTACATTATTTACCAGACTCTACATTATACACCGGGCTCTGTACATTATACACCAGGCTGCACATTATACACAGAGCTCTGTACATCATATACCAGACTGTACATTATACACCTGGCTCTGTACATCATATACCAGATTGTACATTATACATCGGGCTCTGTACCTTATACACCAGGCTGCACATTATACACTGGGCTCTGTACATTATATACTAGGCTGTACATTATACACCGGGCTCTGTACATCATATACCAGACTGCACAATATACACAGAGCTCTGTACATCATATACCAGGCTGTACATTATACACCGTGCTCTGTACATTATATACCAGGCTGCACAT
Organism: Glandirana rugosa; assembly: GCA_018402905.1. Classification (NCBI taxonomy): domain Eukaryota; kingdom Metazoa; phylum Chordata; class Amphibia; order Anura; family Ranidae; genus Glandirana; species Glandirana rugosa. The sequence goes on from BLSH010014862.1 coordinate 56,527, forward strand.
TATATACCAGGCTGTACATTATACACCGGGCTCTGTAAATCATAAACCAGGCTATACATTATACACAGAGCTCTGCACATTATATACCAGGTTGTACATTATACACAGGGCTCTGCACATTATATACCAGACTGTACATTATACGCCGGGCTCTGTACATCATATACCAGGCTGTACATTATACACCGGGCTCTGTACATCATATACCAGACTGTACATTATACACAGGGCTCTGCACATTATATACCAGGCTGTACATTATATACCAGACTGTACATTATACACCGGGCTCTGTACATCATATACCAGGCTGTACATTATATACAGGGCTCTGCACATTATATACCAGGTTGTACATTATATACCAGACTGTACATTATACGCCGGGCTCTGTACATCATATACCAGGCTGTACATTATACACCGGGCTCTGTACATCATATACCAGACTGTACATTATACACAGGGCTCTGCACATTATATACCAGGCTGTACATTATATACCAGACTGTACATTATACACCGGGCTCTGTACATCATATACCAGGCTGTACATTATATACAGGGCTCTGCACATTATATACCAGGTTGTACATTATATACCAGACTGTACATTATACGCCGGGCTCTGTACATCATATACCAGGCTGTACATTATACACCGGGCTCTGTACATCATATACCAGACTGTACATTATACACAGGGCTCTGCACATTATATACCAGGCTGTACATTATATACCAGACTGTACATTATACACCGGGCTCTGTACATCATATACCAGACTCTACATTATACACCAGGCTCTGTACATCATATACCAGACTGTACATTTTACACAGGGCTCTGCACATTATATACCAGACTGTACATTATACACAGAGCTCTGTACATTATATACCAGGCTGTACATTATACACCGGGCTCTGTACATTATATACCAGACTGTACATTATACACCGGGCTCTGTACATTATATACGGGGCTGCACAATATACACAGAGCTCTGTACATCATATACCAGGCTGTACATTATATACAGAGCTCTGTACATTATATACCAGGCTGTACATTATATAGCGGGCTCTGTGCATCATATACCAGACTGTACATTATACACCGGGCTCTGTACATTATATACCAGGCTGCACAATATACACAGAGCTCTGTACATCATATACCAGGCTGTACATTATACACCGTGCTCTGTACATCATATACCAGGCTGTACATTATACACAGGGCTCTGTACATCATATACCAGACTGTACATTATACACCGTGCTCTGTACATCATATACCAGGCTGTACATTATACACCGGGCTCTGTACATTATATACCAGACTGTACATTATACACAGAGCTCTGTACATTATATACCAGGCTGTAGGTTATATACAGAGCTCTGTACATTATATACCAGGCTGTACATTATATACCGGGCTCTGTACATCATATACCAGACTGTACATTATACACCGGGCTCTGTACATTATATACCAGGCTGCACAATATACACAGAGCTCTGTACATCATATACCAGACTGTGCATTATACACCGGGCTCTGTACATTATATACCAGGCTACACAATATACACAGAGCTCTGTACATCATATACCAGGCTGTACATTATACACCGGGCTCTGCACATTATATACCAGGCTGCACAATATACACAGAGCTCTGTACAACATATACCAGACTGTATATTATAAACCGGGCTCTGTACATTATATACCAGACTCTACATTATACACCGGGCTCTGCACATCATATACCAGACTGTACATTATACATAGAGCTCTGTACAACATATACCAGGCTGTACATTATACACTGTGCTCTGTACATCATATACCAGGCTGTACATTATTCACTGTGCTCTGTACATCATATACCAGACTGTACATTATATACCAGGCTGTACATTATACACCGGGCTCTATACATCATATACCAGACTGTACATTATATACCAGGCTGCACAATATACACAGAGCTCTGTACAACATATACCAGGCTGTACATTATACACCGGGCTCTGTACATCATATACCAGACTGTACATTATATACCAGGCTGTACATTATATACTAGGCTGTACATTATATACTAGGCTGTACATTATACACAAAGCTCTGTACATCATATACCAGACTGTACATCATATACCAGGCTGTACATTATACACAAAGCTCTGTACGTCATATACCAGACTGTACATTATATACTAGGCTGTACATTATACACAAAGCTCTGTACATCATATACCAGACTCTACATTATACACCATGCTCTGTACATCATATACCAGACTGTACATTATATACTAGGCTGTACATTATACACAAAGCTCTGTACATCATATACCAGACTGTACATTATATACTAGGCTGTACATTATACACAGTGCTCTGTACATCATATACCAGACTGCACAATATACACCGGGCTCTGTACATTATATACCAGGCTGCACAATATACACCGTGCTCTGTACATCATATACCAGGCTGCACATTATACACAGAGCTCTGTACATTATATACCAGGCTGCACATTATACACCGGGCTCTGTACATCATATACCAGGCTGCACATTATACACAGAGCTCTGTACATTATATACCAGGCTGCACATTATACACAGAGCTCTGTACATTATATACCAGGCTGCACATTATACACAGAGCTCTGTACATTATATACCAGGCTGCACATTATACATCGGGCTCTGTACATCATATACCAGACTGTACATTATACACCGGGCTCTGTACATCATATACCAGGCTGCACAATATACACAGAGCTCTGTACATCATATACCAGGCTGTACATTATATACAGAGCTCTGTACATTATATACCAGGCTGTAGGTTATATACAGAGCTCTGTACATTATATACCAGGCTGTACATTATACACAGGGCTCTGTACATCATATACCAGACTGCACAATATACACCGTGCTCTGTACATCATATACCAGGCTGCACATTATACACCGGGCTCTGTACATCATATACCAGACTGTACATTATACACTGGGCTCTGTACATCATATACCAGACTGCACATTATACACAGAGCTCTGTACATTATATACCAGGCTGCACATTATACACCGGGCTCTGTACATCATATACCAGACTGTACATTATACACAGAGCTCTGTACATTATATACCAGGCTGCACATTATACACCGGGCTCTGTACATCATATACCAGGCTGTACATTATACACCGGGCTCTGTACATCATATACCAGGCTGTACATTATACACCGGGCTCTGTACATCATATACCAGGCTGCACATTATGAACAGAGCTCTGTACATTATATACCAGGCTGCACATTATACACCGGGCTCTGTACATCATATACCAGACTCTACATTATACACCGGGCTCTGCACATCATATACCAGACTGTACATTATGCACAGAGCTCTGTACATCATATACCAGGCTGTACATTATACACCGGGATATATTACATGTCTCGAGACAAGTATTACACGTCGGACCATATACTACATGTCTCGGGCCACATATTACATGTCGGACCATATACTACATGTCTCGGGCCACATATTACACGTCGGACCATATATTACATGTCTCGAGACACATAT
>BLSH010014862.1:63387-79694 GCA_018402905.1 Glandirana rugosa
CAAAAATAATAATATAATAAAATGTATTCAATAAAGTAATCAAATAAAAAACACTGAAATTTGCTCAGTTGCAGAATAGTCGCTGTCGTCACTTTCAGTGTCTGATGATAAATTTCCCCACAAATCAGTATCACTCAATTCTGCAAATGATTCTTATTTACTATCGGTGTTTTCTAGCTGATCAAAAACCACTTTTGACGTGAAGGGACACTTTTTGGTTGCCATGGACATTCTCAAGTTTCCAGGCAGAAAGAATGACATATGTAATATAAAAGTGCATGCAGGGCACTGGACAAAGCACTAGGGGCAAAAGGGATATTAAATGATTTCATACTTACAGATCACAGCGTACTGCATGTATTATGTGTGTCTCACTATTTGAATTTGCCGCCGAGCTCCGCCCCAGTGCGACGCTCACAGGGAACGGAGCCCGGAACCCATAGGCACCGGGCAAAGATTCTGCCGGAGGACACAGCGGGGGGACATCGCAGGATCCAGGGGGCAAGGTAAGTAACTTTGAGATGCGATCCCGAGTGTGGCTCAAGGTTACCACTTTTGAAAATTCACCCCGAGCCACACTCAGGATAACCGCTAAGGAGGTTAAAGTTCATGTGTGTCTAAAGGCAAGTGTCCCAATACTTTTGGTAATATAGTATATATATATACATATATAAATATATATATACAGTTGTGCTCATAAGTTTACATACCCTGGCAGAATTTATGATTTCTTGCCCATTTTTCAGAGAATATGAATGAGAACACAAAAACTTTTCTTTCACTCGTGGTTAGTGTTTGGCTGAAGCCATTTATTATCAATCAACTGTGTTTACTCTTTTTAAATCATCATGACAACAGAAACTACCCAAATGACCCTGATCAAAAGCTTACATACCCCAGTCATTTTGGCCAGATAACATGCACACAAGTTGACACAAATTGGTTTGAATGGCTATTAAAGGTAACCATCCTTATCTGTGATCTATTTGCTTGTAATTAGTGCGTGTGTATAAAAGGTCAATGAGTTTCTGGACTCCTGACAGACCCTTGCATCTTTCATCCAGTGCTGCACTGACGTTTATGGATTCTGAGTCATGGGGAAAGCAAAAGAATTGTCAAAGGATCTGCGGGAAAAGGTAGTTGAACTGTATAAAACAGGAAAGGGATATAAAAAGAGATCCAAGGAATTGAGAATGCCAATCAGCAGTGTTCAAACTCTAATCAAGATGTGGAAAATGAGGGATTCTGTTGAAACCAAACCACAGTCAGGTAGACCAACAACATTTCAGCCACAACTACCATGAAAATTGTTTGGGATGCAAAGAAAAACCCGCAAATAATTTCAGGTGAAATACAGGACTCTCTGAAAACATGTGGTGTGGCTGTTTCAAGATGCACAATACGGAGGCACTTGAAGAAAGATGGGCTGCATGGTCGAGTCGCCAGAAGAAAGCCATTACTACTCAAATGCCACAAAGTATCCCGCTTACAATACGCCAAACAGCACAGAGACAAGCCTCAATCCTTCTGGCACAAAGTCATTTGGAGTGATGAGACCAAAATTGAGCTTTTTGGCCACAACCATAAACCCAACATTTGGGGAGGAGTTAACAAGGCCTATGAAACACGGAGGTGGATCGCTGATGTTTTGGGGATGTGAGCTACAAAGGCACAGGAAATTTGGTCAAAATTGATGTCAAGATGAATGCAGTATTTTATCAAAAAATACTGGAGGAACATTTGCATTCATCAGCCAGGAAGCTGCTCATGGGATGTACTTGGATGTTCCAACATAACAATGATCCAAAACACAAGGCCAAGTCGACCTGTCATTGGGTACAGCAGAATAAAGTGAAGGTTCTGGAGTGGTCATCTCAATCTCCTGACCTCAATATCATTGAGCCACTCTGGGGAGATCTCAAACGTGCCGTTCATGCAAGACAGCCCAAGAATTTCCAGGAACTGGAGGCTTTTTGCCAAGAGGAATGGGCAGCTTTACCATCTGAGAAGATAAAGAGCATCATCCACACATACCACAAAAGACTTCAAGCTGTCATTGAGGTTAAAGGGGGCAATACACGGTATTAAGAACTGGGGAAACTTTTGATCAGGGTCATTTGGGTAGTTTCTGTTGTCATTATGATATAAAAAGAGTAAACACAGTTGATTTATAATAAATGGCTTCAGCCAAACACCAACCATGAGTGAAAGAAAAGTTTTTGTGTTCTCATTCAAATTCTCTGGAAAATGGCCAAGAAATCATAAATTCTGCCAGGGTATGTAAACTTATGAACACAACTGTATATATAATGTTTGAGGGTTCTAAGTAATTTTCTGACAAAAAAAATACTGATTTTACTTGCGAAGTGCCAGAAAAGGCGTGGTCCTTAACTATAGGCAAAACTTTTTTGGTCTCTATTAATGAATGGGTTATATTTTCTTTATTATTAATAATAATAATAATAATAATACTAATAATAATAAAAAATATGATCTCTAGTTAGGAATGGGTTATATTTTCTTTATTATTATTAATAATAATAATAATAAACAGGTTATCTAGTAAGGAATGGTTTGTATTTTCTTTATTATTAATAATAATAATAATAATAATAATAATAAATAGGTTCTCTAGTAAGGAATGGGTTATATTTTCTTTATTAATAATAATAATAAATAGGATCTCTAGTAAGGAATGGGTTACATTTTCTTTATTAATAATAATAATAATAATAATAATAATAATAATAAAATTAGGTTTTCTATTAAGGAATGGGTTATATTTTCTTTATTAATAATAATAATAATAATAATAATAAATAGGTTCTCTAGTAAGGAATGGGTTATATTTTCTCTATTAATAATAATAAAAATAATTAGAATCTCTAGTAAGGGATGGTTTATATTTTCTTTAATAATCATAATAATAATAATAAATGGGTTCTCTAGTGAGGAATGGGTTATATTTTCTTTATTAATAATAATAATAATAATAATAAATAGGATCTCTAGTAAGGAATGCATTATATTTTCTTTATTATTAATAATAATAAATAGGTTCTCTAGTAAGGAATGGGTTACATTTTCTCTATTAATAATAATAAAAATAATTAGGATCTCTAATAAGGAATGGTTTATATTTTCTTTAATAATAATAATAATAATAATACATGGGTTCTCTAGTGAGGAATGGGTTATATTTTCTTTATTATTATTATTATTATTAATAATAATAATAATAATAAATAGGATCTCTAGTAAGGAATGCATTATATTTTCTTTATTATTAATAATAATAAATATGTTCTCTAGTAAGGAATGGGTTACATTTTCTTTATTATTATTATTATTATTATTAATAATAATAATAATAATAAATAGGTTCTCTAGTAAGGAATGGGTTATATTTTCTTTAATAAGAAGCTTCATCTCTGCAATGCTATAGACTGATAGAGCGCTGCACTGGAGTCCGGTCCTACACCCCCCCGTCCTGCCTGATATCTTATAACAGGAATACATTGTCATCATTACACTTTAGTGATACAATAGAATAGAGTGATGTAGAAAGAGTTGAAATTGAAGCACCACACCACTGCTAGGAGGCCCAGATACAACTCTATTCTGTTAGAGGTCATGGTTACAATTCAAAAAGTGCCCAACGCATTACATTGGTCTATGTGTCCCCTTCATCAGGGCTAGGAAGAACATACAAAGATTTTTCATATGAATCTGATATTGATATATTATCCCCTCCACACGGCCATATTTAAAACCAAACAGTCAATAGAAATGAGAGTGTCAAAATAATTACACAAGAATTAGAATAATGCCAAACAAAAATAAGAATATGGGTGGTGAAGATAACACCCCTCAAAAAAACTGTATAATAACAATAATAATAATCATCACTATTACTGAAATGATGCATGAAAATGAGGAAAAAAATTAGGTAAAAACTCTCAAAACTGGTATGTGTATATATTGAACCATACCGTATACAATCTGATTGTATAATCGTAAAACAGATTAAAAAAAAAACTGTAAATAAAGAAAAAAATAATAGCATAATAGTAATAATAATGATATCAATTATAATAATCATTGCTATTGTTGAAATGATGCATTGTGGGTGATATGGTAACCTAATGAGAAAAAATAATTGGGTAAAATTTCTTGAAACTGGTATATGTATATATTGAACCATACCTCATCTGATTGTACATTTGTAAAATGGATTTAAAAAAAAGTAAAACAAAATAGAAAAATAATATCACAATAGTAATAATAATAACCATCGCTATTATTGAAATGATGCATTTTGGGTGCTATGGTTACCCAATGAGAATGAGAAAAAAAATTGGGTAAAAACTCTTGAAATTGGCATATGTATATATTGAACCATACCATGCTTTACGATTTATTAAAATTGTAAAATGGAGGAAAAAAACAATATAATAATAATAATAGTATAATAATCATCATCATTGCTATTATTGATATGATGCATTGTGGGTGATATGGGTGCTGAAGAGAAACACCCCCCCCCCAAAAAAAAAAAACGATATAATAACAATAATAATAATTGTCGCTATTATTGAAATGATGCATTGTGGGTGATATGGTAACCTAATGAGAAAAAAATTGGGTAAAAACTCTCAAAACCGGTATGTGTATATATTTAACCATACCTTACACAATCAAAATATAGAATTGTAAAATGAATTAAAAGATAAAAATAAACAATAAGTAAATAAAATAGAAACAAATAATAGCATAATATAAATAATAATAATATCATCATCGTTGGTATTATTAAAATGATGCATTGTGGGTGATATGGTAACCTAATGAGAAAATATAAATTGGGAACACTTAATATACTAAATATGTGCAAAATATGAAAAAAGGACAAATGCATAAATCTGAGCAAAACAATAAATTGTGCAAAGATCAAGATAACATTGATTAATGAAATGAAAGTCCACAAAATTCCAATGAAAAAAAAACAACATAAAAAATTGAATATAAAAACAGTGTCCACCGACTGAAATATCGAACTTATTTTGCACATTTGCACATATTTAGTATATTAAGTGTTATTGAGAGCAATGTTTTTACATTTAATGTTTTAATCATATTAATTGATTAATGATCACAGGTATTTATATATTTGCACTGAAGATAGTTGGTGTGTGGACCTGTGCTACTCACTCTATATTTGACATTTGTTCTTATTGATACATCAATGATTAGAGCAGCAGCGGTCCAGGAGATTATTTTTAACACACCCTTCTGTGGTGCTGTTTTTTGGTATATTATTCTAAAAAATAAGCAAATAATAATAAAAAAAAAAAATAGCAAAAATGATAGCATATAAGCAATAATAGTAATACTAATAATAATGATAGTACTAACAATAATAATCATAATTGTTAAAATGACACATTCTCGGCACAATATTCCCCCATTCAGAATGTCATTAGTGTCTAGACAGATTTATCACATCTCCCTTCAATCCAATGATATCTGTGAACTCCATACACCCAACACAGGATAGAGGGGCTCATTAAACATGGCGGTGAAAGTGTGGAGGTGGCAGAGGGGGGCACCCATATAGAAGGAGATCTGTCCGGCTTCATAATCCAGATATACCCGGACCCGCTTACCAGGAAAAATATAATGGAGCACGGTCTCATTTTTATCATGTACTGCTTTATATATTGTACCCTTCCTACCCAAACCCCAGGACACGTCATTCCTTCCAATTAAGGAGTCTTCACCATCCCTGTCTATACTGGCATAACACATCCCAATAATCCATTCATTGGATCTCTGGAGATTTACTTCCCAGTAATGTCTACCTGAGGAGAAACTCTGACTGCCTAAAACTTGATTATAATCCATAAATCTCTTCTCAGTATGTAGGCGAAGCTGGTATGGACCCATCTTGATAGCAGTCTTCTTGTCATGTGAGATTGTTACATCAGTATGAGCCGTGTCCTCATCCAATAATATGTCTACAGCTTTCTGTATAAAGATCCCTCCAATTACACCAATTAATATATCCGATGAACCTGCCCTGATCATATGTGAGATCTCATCCAGATCCCTTCCATTATGGAGGAGTTTCTCATGTCTCTCTCTGTCCTCATCATCTCCATCCTCAGTATCACACAAGTCACCTGTATCTGATTTCTGTAGCATGGTCAATGGGTCCGTCATGGCATACAGCTCCTCTAAGGGACGTATCTTCCTGGACAGCTCCTCCATCTTTAACTCCAACTGCTGGATCAGATCATTGACTAGATGTAAGATCCGCTCAGCCTGCCAGGAGATCTCACCCAGGACCTTCTTCTGCAGGTCATCCAGACGTCTCCTGAGGTCTCTGAACAGGGCAGTGACCCTCTCTGTTTCGCCATCTGCTTTGCCTTGTATTCGTCCCCTGTATTCCTGCAGACTCCAGACTCTTTCTTCTGTATTCTCTCTCTTAGTAATCAGTTTCTGTAGGTTATTTATCAGTTTCTTCTTCTTCTTTAAGAAGGCCTCTTCCAATGTCTCAATCTGGTGTCCCCGATGTTCTCCAAGTAAAACACAGGAGACACAGATACAGGCAGAGTCCTCGGGGCAGTAATACTCCAGGATCTTCTTATGGACGGAGCATTTCTTGTTCTCCGGGGCAGTGGTGGGGTCACATAAGACGTGTTCTGGTGACTTGCTGTGGGCTCTCAGGTGGTCATCACATAGAGAAGCTTCACAAAGCAGGCAGGATTTCATAGCAGGTACAGAGGAGTGAATACAGTAAGTACAGCAGATATTGGTCTTCTCCTGGAAATGCTGAGTGATGTTACGCAGAAATATATTTTTGTACGGTAAAGGCCGGTTCTGGAGCTCTTCTTTGCACCGAGGACAGGAAAAACCTCCGGACTCCTCCTGTGTATCCAGCACACGGTCAATGCAGACCTGGCAGAAGTTGTGTCCACATTTCAACATGACCGGATCCGTATAAATGTTCAGGCAGATAGGACAATCCAGCTCCGCTCTCAGATCTGAAGATGCCATCGCTGATAGAAGACAGAGAAACAAAGTTCCTTACTCTCCAAAAACAGTTGTCCAGTGAGTGAGGTTCCTCCACAGGACGAGGCTAAGAATGTGGTCAGCGTGAGCACAAAGGAGATTTAAAGGGCACAAAACACAGCTGAAAGACAATTGAAAAAAAAAAAATCAAAGATCCCACCCAAAAATAAACAAAACAATGGAGACTCAGTCAGGACTGGAGGATTGGCTCTCATTAACCCCCCCCCCCCCCCAGGCCAATTCTGATACTTCTCACATGTGTGTAAAAATCTGAATTTTTCTTTTGCTAGAAAATTACTTAGAACCCCTAAACATTATATATTTTTTGAAAGCAGAGACCCTGGAGATTAAAATGGTGAGTGTTGCAATTTTTTATATTGCACAATATTTGCGCTGGTATTTGTAAAAAAGTTGATTTTTAGGGGGAAAAAATCAATTTAATGAATTTTAGTGCACACAAACACAATATAATACCCATTTTTTTTATAAAATATGAAAAATTTTATGCTTAGTAAATAGATTCCTAACATATCACGCTTTAAAATTGCGTGCACCCAGCGTGAAGAAGTTTTTTACTATTTTTCTTTTATTAAAAAAGTCTATTATGTGTTTATCCTGAAAACTATACGTATCCTCAGGGTAACTTTGTTACTCCAGTGTTTCCTGCTTGGTATGGCTGAGCACTATGGGATTATATTATTATTATTATTATTATAATACAGGATTTATATAGCGCCAGCAGTTTGCGCAGCGCTTTACAAAAATGAAGGCAGACAGTACAGTTACATCACAATTTGGTACAATAGGAATCAGAGGGCCCTGCTCGTTAGAGCTTACAATCTATATCCTTCTACTGATTACCCAAATGTGATTGATTTCCATTTTGTACCTTTAGGCATTGTTATATCTGCAATGGATCTGTATGACATTTTTCTGTAGTGTTTCTTCTCATTATGTGATATTACCGCTGGTCGCTCCTGGATGCGGTTTGTAGGATACTTACTTGTCTAAGGGCGACAAACTACGGTACCTAAGATCTCCATAGGGGATAATTTAAAAGCTTTTACAGGTTATCAGTTCAGAGTTACCCAGGAGGTCTGGTGCTAGAATTATTTCCTCGCTTACCGGAGCTGCCGGTAGAGGCGGAAACTATCCAATCCCCCTCAGTGATGGACAGGAAGTTGAGTGAGGGCTAGATACCCCCCATGAGTGCTACTGGCTAGCCCCCACTTCTGGACCAAGCCTGTTTCTGACTTTTGTTGCTTACAAGTTAACCAGCTGCCGCCCGCCCTCCGTGGCTTGATGGCGGCAACATGGCTCTCATGTGCAAACCGCCGTCACCCGGCACCGGAGCGAGTATTGTGGACGCGCGTGCCGCCGGAGGCGCGCTGACACGCTAGCGGGGGAGCCAATCAGCGGGTGGGGCGGACTCGATGTCCTCCAGCCACCCGTGATCGCTCCCCCGCAGTGACAGAACGGGGATCCGTGTATGTAAACAAGCGGATCCCCTTTCTGACAGGGGAAGGAGAGTGATCGTATGTTCCCAGTATATGGAAGCAGCGATCACTCTCCTCCCCCAGTCATCCCAGCCCCCACACAGTTAGAAACACCTAGCAGGGAACACATCTAACCCTTTGATCGCCCCCTAGTGTTAAACCCTTACCTGCCAGTGAGATTCATAGCACTGATCGATGTATAAATGCCAATGGTCCCAAAAAAGTGTCAAACGTGTCCGCCGCAATATCGCAGTCCCACTAAAAATCGCAGATCACCGCCATTACTAGTAAAAAAATAAAAATAAATAAAAAGGCCATAAATGATTTTTCATTGTTTGTAAACGCTATAACCTTTGCGCAAACCAATCAATATATGCTTATTGCGATTCATTTTTTACCACAAATTTGTGGAAGAATATATATCGACCTAAACTGATGAATACATTTGTTTTTCTTATATATTTTTTTTGGGATTTGTATTATAGCAAAAAGTAAGAAATGTTGTTTTTTTTCAAAATTGTCGCTCTCTGTTTATAGCGCAAAAAATAAAAACAGCAGAGGTGATCAAATACCACCAAAAGAAAGCTCTATTTGTGGGGAAAAAAGGACGTAAATTTAGTTCGGGTACAACCTCGCACAACCGCGCAATTATCAGTTAAATCGATGCAGTGCCGAATGGCTCTGGTCAGGAAGGGGTTATACCATATCTGCATATGACGCATATATAATCCTAGAGTCACCATTGTACAGATTAAAATGTTAATTGGTCAATTGTATCTGATCCTCGTCACCCAGGACAGGACAGGAACAATCGCCCATTTCACCAATTAACATTTTTCTCATTACACAGATACAGTTGAAAAAAAAACAACAGGTTTGAATAGAATTGGCATAGGAATAGTCTGCTGGTTCTATCAGTCTGGATGACTTCCCTGTTAATGTGTAAATAGACCGGTCACCACTATGTACATTCCCGCATAAGGCGCTTTTTGTTTACAAGTAAAAATCTCTATTTTTTTGCTAGAAAATTACTTAGAACCCCCCAAACACACACATAGTGAATTATTTAGCTTTAGTGTAGAGCTTACCAGTGAGCGAAGACCACGCCAGATATGCCGTTTAACCAATTTTTTTGCAAGAAAATTACTTAGAACCCCCAAACATTATATATTTTTTTCAAACACCCTAGAAAATAAAATGGCGGTCGTTGCAATACTTTATTTCACATCATATTTGCACAGCGGTCTTACAAACACGATTTTTTTGAAAAAATACACTTTTTTAAATTAAAAAATAAGAAAAAAAGTAAAGTTGGCCCAATTTTTTTGTGTATTGTGAAAGATGATGTTACGCCGAGTAACTTGATACTCAAAATGTCATGCTTCAAAATTGCGCCCGCTCGTGGAATGGCGACAAACTTTGGACTTAAAAGTCTCCATCTGGGACGTTTAAACATTTTTCATGTGTGGGCGGGACTTACATATGCGCTCGCTTCTGCGCGCAAGCTCGGCGGGGCGGGTCGCTTTAAATTTTTTATTTATTTATTTTACTTTTTATTTTTTAATTTTTACACTGTCCTTTTAAAAAAAAAATTGGGTCACTTTTATTCCTATTACAAGGAATGTAATAGAAAAAAGCATGCCAGGACCTCTTAACTGCTTCCCGACCGTCTTTTCACGGCGGCAGTCGGGGAGCCCTGCGCGAATCGCCGTAAATAAACGGCGACTCGCATTTGGCCACCAGGGGGCGCGCGCGCCCGCCGGCGGCGCGCACGTGCACCCCCGCCGCACTCCTGGGGAGTGGGCCCGCGGCTCGGGCGGACCCGATGTCCGCCGGTGAGCCGCGATGAGCGGCTATAGGGAAAAGAACGGGGAACCGCCGATGTAAACACGGCGGTTCCCCGCCCTGTCAGTGGGGCATGAGAGATCTACTGATCCCTGTCACTGGGATCAGTTAGATCTCTCATGCCCATGTTAGCCCAACCCCCCCACAGTAAGAACACGCCCAGGGAACACTATTAACCCCTAGCTCTACCCCTGCAGGTTAACCCCTTCACTGCCAATGACATTTATACAGTAATCAGTGGACATTTAAATTTCTGATCAAATACCACCAAAAGAAAGCTCTATTTGTGGGAAAAAAAGGACGCAAATTTTGTTTGGGTACAACGTCGCACGACCGCGCAATTGTCAGTCAAATCGACGCAGCACCGGATCGCAAAAAGTGCTCTGGTCCTAGAGCTGCAAAACCTTCCGGTTGGTAAGTGGTTAAATGTGAGATCTGGGGTCAAAAAGACCTCACATCTCATATTTACACGAAAATGCAATGAAAATAAATAAATAAAAAATGTCTGAAAAAATGTCTGAATTTTTTTCTTTTTTAATTTCCCCTTTAAGAGCATGGGGCAGAAGTGACGTTTGGCATTGCTTCCGCCCTTCAATGCTATGCGGGACTCATCTTACCCTTAGTCGGAATCCAGGCATTGAGGGGATAGGATTAGATCGTCTCCGCCACTACCGACAGCTCCGGTAAGCGGCAGAGAGGACCAGAAAGCGGCGGAGGTACATAAATCTCAACAAGATCCACCAGGCCGTCCTAATATATTGGGCAATCAGAATGTAATGGAAAGAGCGAGGAAGTGCTCCGCCCGCACGCTTATTCCTTATCCTTATATGTAGAGGATACTCGTGGCTTGGTTAAGGCTGGTTTCACTTTGGCACGCTGGAAAAACATGGTAAGAATGCATTTTTGCCGCGTTTCCAGTGTTTTTTATGGTTGCCTGACATCAGCATGCACCTGTGAAATATGGACTTGCGTCTCAAAAAATGCACCAAAAACGTATGTGCGCTTTTGATGTGTTTTCAATGCATTCCAATGGGGAGGTGTGGTCCTGGTGTGGTTAAAACACACACCAAATATGCACCAAAAATGCTTTTAAAAACGCAACTGACTGGTGTGAAGAGTTCCATAGGATTTACAGATCATTATTTTTTCCTCCTCTTTTTGTAAGGCATAAATGGAAGAGAAGCTGATCAGCATGAAGGCAACCTAAGAAAATAGCTGACCAGTGCGCATGTGCGGAGCGTCCGCGAAGGAAGCTTGATTCCCGGAGCGCCGTCTCTCCTTGGTCTCTCGGACCCCAGTTAGAGGCGCGTGGGTCAGACCCTCGACCTTGCGACCCCCCCAGAGCACGAGGAAGCAGCAGGGGCATCTTAGGAGGTGACGGGTTCGGATCGCGGACACGGCGGAGCGGCTCTCGGACCCGATTGTCTACTCGAGGCCGCGGCTGCGGCCTGCTCATCGCCTGCTCCGACGCCAGAGATCCCAGGTACCGGATCCGCCAGGTGAGGCGGATTCCACCCACATCACATCCTGAGGCCCTACCATCGAATAGCCAGTAATCAGCAGAGGCCGAATACTAGAGGCCGCGGCTCGGGCCTACACATTAAGGCATGACCTGAAACTGGTATTAAAGGGGAGATTCTCTTTACTATAGTCCCCAGAGGGGTCCTGTGAAACACTTTATTACCCTAAAGAGGCTACCTGATTCTAAGGGATTACAACCCACTAACCAAGCAACTTGGGAAGACAACAGACTTATTGATAAGCCCCTTCCTGTATACACCACAAGGGGAGCCCTCCAACTTGCCTGCCTGTTTTTTTGGATCCCTACTATATGCCTGGACCTCACAGTAAAAAAGAGGTTCATCGCCAGCTCCTTTTTGAGGACAAACCCCCGGAGCCCACTACAATGGTTTCTGCCCCTGCTCCAGACAATGTGACAACCCTTGAGGATTCCATTGCCAACCCTCCTACACCCCGACAGCCCACGGAACTTTGTATCAGACCACCCATGTTCACAGCAGCAAATCATTTACTTTCTCCAGCCTCCACTGAATCACTTCTGGGGAGAACCATGGAGGAAATGTTAAACTCCCCAATGCTGAATTCTCCCTTGGGAAACCCCACGTCCCTTTGCACCCCAAGCAGCCCCTTCATCCATCCACAAACTACACCTTCATCACAACAAGGCCTTCCAGAGCTGAATCTACTTCTTCACAAATTTTATGAAATGCTAGCCTCTGGCCTAGCACAAACAGCGGCACAGATAACCTCCTCTATCAAGGCAGACCTACAGAGCCTAGGGGCGCGAATGGACACTATAGAACAGGCAGTAGACAACACAATAGCCCGTGCTAATCAGAACACTACCTGTATCCAAACCCTACAAGACCAATTAGAATCCGCCCTTGTGAAAATTGATGACCTTGAGAACAGGAGCCGAAGGGAAAACTTTCGCATCAGAGGACTCCCAGAATCGATCACAGACGTCACAGCACTTATCAAGAACCCAAACAGATCTCTGTTTGAATAAGGAAAGTCTATTGGACTCCAGGCTGACTGGGACCATTATGTACAAACGAGGTGGGATCATGGTGGCGCCTGCATAACACCTTACTTTTTCTTTCTTCTATTATCTTCTTCTATTTCTTTACCTGTTACTTTTATTCTCCTATTGCATTTTAGTACCTCAAGCTCCTGATAGCCCGAATTTGGTACCTAGAGTTTTCCAAGGTTTGCACTTGCCCTTTGTTTGAAGTTTAGTTCATGGTTTTGGTGCTCTCTTTTTACTTGATGACCCTAGGGGAGGTTCTGAGGGCCAGGAGGGGCAAGGAGTGGTGGGCCAGGGCCACAGTCTGTTCCCAATTAGGGTGGCCTTGGCTCTAGTCTGCTCCCTTGGGCCTAGGCCCTTGACGCTCATATCCTCGCCTCCAGATCCTCACCCCGGGGATGTTGATCAGACAGTACATCTATAACAATTCTGATAAATTGTAGGATGCCTTAGTTGGCCACTTAACAATGGTGATACACTGTTATAATTGGACAATACCACTTTTTAATGAATAATCTTGAAACAAATGTAGTATCGAAAGATGGGGAGACAGGATGCCTCTACCACCGAGACTTATCTTGATCCCATATGGGATGTCCGGAGATGGGAGGCTCCTGTCATCCCCTACAAAAGTTGTAGTTCCTCCTAGACTCTTGATGAGCGTCCCTGACATGTAAGTTATGGATGTATGTATAAAGGGCACCAATCTAGATTTGATACAGTACAATTGACAAGAAAGGTACTAGAGCTTTGTATCTGTTTGTACTCTTATTTTGTTTACTCTTGACCTGAAAACTCAATAAAAACTATTGAAATATAAAATAGCTGACCTTCCTATCAAGTCAGATATGCTATTTGCGAGTCTAGATGTGGAAGCACCATAGAGTAATAGCAAACACCATGGAATAGCTGCGAGTACGAACTTGGGGAAGGGACTTCCAGCAGCAGAATTCTTTTGTTCTTGAACTATTACAATTTAATATGGATATATATTGCCAAAAGTATTGGGACACCTGCCTTTACAAGCACATGAACTTTAATGACATCCCAGTCTTTGTCTGTAGGGTTCAATAATGCGTTGGCCCACCCTTTGCAGCTATAACAGCTTCAACTCTTCTGGGAAGGCTGTCCACAAGGTTTAGGAGTGTCTATGGGAATGTTTGACCATTCTTCCAGAAACACATTTGTGAGGTCAGGCACTGATGTTGGAGGAGAAGGCCTGGCTCAGTCTCCGCTCTAATTCATCCCCAAGGTGTTCTATTGGATTGAGATCAGGATTCAGGCCAGTTAAGTTCTTGCATCCCAAACTCACTCATCCATGTCTTTATACATTTTAGTCTATATTGTTTTATTTATACTTCATCCTGTTTAAAATGACCAATGTATCTGCATGCACTGTATACAGTATTTTGCTATGTGCAAACTAGGCAAAACAAATGTTCTTTCAGCTGTTTTTATTATTCTAAATGAATGTTCTTTTATTATGCGGAGTAGCAAAATACCACCCAATGGCCACTGGAATTAGCTGAGGAGCCCAGGAAAAAAAAAAAAACTCTTTTTTTTTAACAATGTAACAATTCCAATGAATACTATAGAGAAATAGCCAATAAATGTAACCATGATAACATTTATTTTCTACTTCATTCTGACAGACAATGAATGCAGATTCCCTGGATTCATGACTACGTACCCTTTTTATATAAACGAAAAACGCTAAAAGATTCTGAATCAAAGCATTGTAAAGTTATTTACAAATAAAGTTTTCTTTGATCTTGCTTTTTTTTTGTTACTATTAAAATTTTCTTGAACTTTCTTCATTTAATTAAAAAAAAAAGAGAGAAAAATGAATAAATCCAAAAAAAAAAGTTATATTTTAATTAAATATTAATTATTAGAAAAACAGAAATAATAAAAATGGGTTATTAAGGGGTTAAATAGGAACAAGTTTTATTAACAATAAAGAGAACATGCAAAAGTAACAATGTTACGCAGTACTGTTAACCACTTCAAGACCACAATACGTATATATATATATATATATATATATATATATACATTGTAGCTTTGAAGTGTTTTTAATAGATGAAGCTATCAGCCACAACCTCAGTTTTTTTCAGCCAGTGATTCTCTTTCTGATAAAAGTGATCTGAGTGGCTGATTAGCTGCTGGATCACTTTTAGAAGAAGCAGCAGGGGTCTCCCCTCCTCCCACCATTCGTTTGTGTTTCTCTGGCTTACCATTTTACCTGCGGGCCCAGAAGACAAACCAACAGTTTGCATGGCTGGCCATAGAAGTGAAGAGAGACCAGATCATCTCTGATCACCTCTATGATCTAGGAGGAGAGCTGTGCAGGAGAGGATTGTGGAGTGCATGACGGTGGGTAGTATGTGCAGGAGAGGAGTTCGGAGTATATGGCGGTTGGTAGTATGTGCAGGAGAGGAGTGCGGAGTGTATGGAGGTGGGTAGTATGTGCAGGAGAGGAGTGCGGAGCGTATGAGGGTGGGTAGTATGTGCAGGAGAGGAGTTCGGAGTATATGGCGGTGGGTAGTATGTGCAGGAGAGGAGTGCGGAGTGTATGGAGGTGGGTAGTATGTGCAGGAGAGGAGTGCGGAGCGTATGAGGGTGGGTAGTATGTGCAGGAGAGGAGTGCGGAGCGTATGGAGGTGTGTAGTATGTGCAGGAGAGGAGTGGGGAGCGTATGGAGGTGGGTAGTATGTGCAGGAGAGGAGTGCAGAGTGGATGGGGGTGGGTAGTATGTCCAGGAGAAGAGTGCGGAGTGTATGGTGATAGATAGTATGTGCAGGAGGGAGTGCGTAGTGCAGTGGCGGCTGGTGAGGTTTTTGGATGGGGGGGTGCCAGGCCCGCCCTTCCTTTTGACCCCTCCTACTTCTAATAAGCCCCGTCCCTTATAGAATCCTCCCACTCCTTCCCCTGTATTCCACATATTGTGTCAGGAGTGTACAGCTCAGCATCACAGGACACAGTATACAGCTCCGCATCACAGGACACAGTATACAGCTCAGCATCACAGGGCACAGTATTCAGCTCAGCATCACAGGGCACAGTATTCAGCTCAGCATCACAGGGCACAGTATTCAGCTCAGCATCACAGGACAGAGTATACAGCTCAGCATCACAGTATACAGCTCAGCCTCACAGGGCACAGTATACAGCTCAGCATCACAGGGCACAGTATACAGTGACACAGGTGGGGGCAGTTATGCAGCCAATGAGACAGGTGGGGCAGTTATGCAGCCAGTGACACAGGTGGGGGCAGTTATGTAGCCAGTGACACAGGTGGGGGCAGTTATGTAGCCATTGACACAGGTGGGGCAGTTATGTAG
>BLSH010014862.1:81358-96341 GCA_018402905.1 Glandirana rugosa
AGGCGTGAAGAGAGGACGTGTATGATGGGTGGTGGTATGTGAGGTGTGAGGAGAGGACATATGTGATGGGTGGTGGTATGTGAGGTGTGAGGAGAGGACGTGTATGATGGGTGGTGGTATGTGAGGTGGAGTGTATGGTGGTGGGTAGTATGTGCAGGAGAAGAGTGCGGAGTGTATGGAGGTGGGTGGTATGTGCAGGAGAGGAGTGTGGAGTGTATGGTGGTGGGTAGTATGTGCAGGAGAGGAGTGCGGAGTGTATGGAGGTGGGTAGTATGTCCAGGAGAGGAGTGCGGAGTGTGTGGAGTTGGGTGGTATGTGCAGGAGAGGAGTGTGGAGTGTATGGTGGTGGGTAGTATGTGCAGGAGAGAAGTGTGGAGTGTATGGAGGTGGGTAGTATGTGCAGGAGAGAAGTGCGGAGTGTATGGAGGTGGGTAGTGTATACAGGAGAGGAGTGTGGAGTGTATGGTGGTGGGTAGTATGTGCAGGAGAGGAGTGTGGTGTGTATGGAGGTGGGTAGTATGTGCAGGAGAGGAGTGTGGAGTGTATGGTGATGGGTAGTATGTGACTCCAGAGCCGGTACAAGGCAGAGGCAGAAGGGGCAGATTCCCTGGACGTTACGATTTTCTGGAGGGGGGGTCACCATCAGGGGGGGCAGCCCATATGGCTGTCCCCAGGCTGCTTTGGCTGCTGTACCGGGCCAATTCAGCAGGGAAGGAAGTGGGGTGGGTGGAGGCAGAGAGAAGACAGAGCGCCGTGATCTGCAAGCTGTAGTAATAAAACAAGAACAAAACTTTCCCCAGCCAAGCGGACCCTTTTTTATTTTTGGTTCCTGCCGCATAGTGATCTCCTGTCATCTGCGACAAGTGCACGTAGTCCCAGCCTCCTGTATATCAATTCGCCAGGCAGACCGGGACTACATGTACTTGTCCCACACGACAGGAGATTACTGCACAGCGGCACCCGAAAATGAAGAAAGAGTCCGCTCGGCTGGGGAAAGTTTTGTTCTTGTTTTATTGCTACAGCTTTCAGATCGCGGTGCTCTGTCTTCACTCGCTCACTGACCCCAGGACCAGTAGCCAGACCCCAGGACCAGTAGCCAGCCCCAGAACCAGTAGCCAAGGCCTAGGATCAGTAGCCAGCCCCTGAACCAGTAGCCAGGGCCCAGGACCAGTAGCCAGGCCCCAGGACCAGCAGCCAGCCCCCAGGACCAGCAGCCAGCCCCCAGGACCAGTAGCCAGCCCCCAGGACCAGCAGCCAGCCCCCAGGACCAGCAGCCAGCCCCCAGGACAAGCAGCCAGCCCCCAGGACCAGCAGCCAACCCCCAAGACCATCAGTCAGCCCCCAGGATCAGTAGCCAGCCCACTCGACCAGCAGCCATCCCCCAGCACCAGCAGCCAGACCTTACGACCAGCAGCTAGACCCCAGGACTTGCTGCCAAACCCAAGGACCTTTAGCCAGACCCAAGGACCAGCAGCCATACCCCAGGACCAGCAGCCAGCCCCCAGGACCAACAGCTAGGCCCCAGGACCAGCTGCCAGACCCAAGGACCAGCTGCCAGACCCAGGGACCAGTAGCCAGACCCAGGGACCAGTAGCCAGACCCAGGGACCAGTAGCCAGACCCCAGGACCAGTAGCCAGCCCCAGGACCAGTACCCAGCCCCCATGACCAGCAGCCAGATCCCAGGGCAAGGAACCAGCCCCCATGACCAGGAGCCAGACCCCAGCAGCCAGCCCCCATGACCAGCAGCCAGGTCCCAGGACCAGCAGCCAAACCCCAGGACCAGCAGCCAAACCCCAGCAGTCAACCCCCAGGACCAGCAGCCAGACCAGGGCAGCCAGCCCCCAGGACCAGTAGCCAGGCCCCAGGACCAACATCCAGCCCCCAGGACCAGCAGCCAGCACCCAGGACCAGCAGTCAGGCCCCAGCAGCCAACCCCCAGGACCAGTAGCCAGGCCCCAGGACCAGCAGCCAGCCCCCAGGACCAGCAGCCTAAGGATTGCAGCCATTACACAGGATTTTATCCATTACACATGGGTTGTAGCCAGAACACAGGGATTGCAGCCATTGCACAGGAATTGTAGCCTTTACACAGGGATAGCAGCCATTACACAGGGATTGTAGCCATTACACAGGGATTGTAGCCATTACACAGGGATTGTATCCATTACACAGGGATTGTAGCCAGAACACATGGATTGTAGCCATTACACAGGGATTATAGCCTTTACACAGGGATTGTAGCCAGAACACAGGGATTGTAGCCAGAACACAGGTATTGTAGCCATTACACAGGGATTGTAGCCATTACACAGGGATTGTAGCCAGAACACAGGGATTATAGCCAGAACACAGGTATTATAGCCATTACACAGGGATTGTAGCCAGAACACAGGGATTGTAGCCAGAACACAGGGACAGTGAGCCATTACACAGGGAGTGTAGCCATTACACAGGGATTGTAGCCATTACACAGTTATTAGCCTTTATAGAGGGATTCAGCTATTACACATGGATTCAGCCATTACATAGGGACAAGGAGCACAATACCTTCTTTCCTCTCCTCTCCTCTCCTCTCCTCTCCTTTCCTCGTGTCAGCGCTCCAGACCCGCCCCCATCCCACAGCACACTGACAAGCCAATCACTGGCAGTCACTGTGCAGCCAGTCTGTTCAGCGCACATACATAGACTTCTCGGACCACCCACAGGGGCTGCAGGCGCCCGCAGATGAGATGGTGTGGGACACTCACTCGAGTATAAGCCGAGGGGGGGGCTTTTTCAGCACAAAAAATGTGCTGAAAAACCAGGCTTATATTCGAGTATATACAGTAATAATAATAATAATCACTATCATCGCTATTATTGACATGATACATCCTGGGTGATAAGGTAACCTAATGAGAGTGAGAATATAGAAAATTGGGTAAAAACTCTCGAAACTGGTATGTGTATATATTGAATCATACCATACATATGGCACCGATTAGGACGGTGCCATTGCCGGCACTTGCCGCCGATTTGGCATGTAATTTGACATGTCAAATCGCATGCCAAAATGCAACAATGTGAGTCAGGGCTAAAACGGAGAAAAAAAAATATAATAATATAAAGAAAAATGGAACAAAGTGGATATCGGACTGTACAGGTCAGACAAGGAGCTTGATGTATTATAAAAATCCAGTTTTATTTGGTAGTAATTGATAAAAAAGGTCATACAACATGTACGTCTCTAAATTAGTAAAAACAACAGCAAACAAACACAAACAGTGCTTGTAGAGTACACAATGCATAATCATACATCAAGAATTAAATACTGGTATGGTATATCTTTATGTTCCAACACGCTTCGCCATTTGCTTCGTCAGGGCTCATGAAAAGTATACAGTATAATAATAATAAAAATAAATAATAACCATCATCATCGCAATTATTGAACTGATGCATTGTGGGTGATATGTTACTATAACAATAATCATTAGAGATGGGCTCAGGCGTGTTCGGCATCCTAGTCCCAACCCACCTGCCCGATACCGCCAGGAAGCCGACACTACACACTGCTAATCACAGGCAGTGAGACATTCACTGGTCTGTGCAGTTGTGGAGTGGGAAATGTCTCAATGCCTGTGATTAGCGGTGTGCAATGTCGGCTTCCTGGCGGGATCGGGCAGGCGGGTTGGGAGTAGGATCCCGAACACGCCTGAGCCCATCACTAATAATCATCATCATCGCTGTTATTGAAATAGGTAATATAATAACCTAATGAGAATGAGAAAAAAAATTGAGTAAAAGCTCTCAAAAATAGTATTTGTATATATTGAACCATACCATATACAATCTGATTGTACAATCGTAAAAGCGGGTTAAAAAAAAAAAAAGTAAATAAAACAATATAAAAAATAAAAGCATAATAGTAGTAATAATAATCATCATCATCATTATCACTATTTTTGAAATGATGCATTGTGGGTGACATGGTAATCTAATGAGAATGGGGAAAAGAAATTGGGTAAAAACTCTCAAAACTAGTATGTGTATATATTGAACCATACCTTATACAAACTGGTTGTACAATCGTAAAACAGAATTTTTAAAAAAAATAAAGTAAATAAAAAAATAGAAAAAATAATAGCATAATAGTAGTAATAATAATACTAATCATCATCATCACTATTATCAAAATGATGCATTGTGGGTGGCATAGTAATCTAATGAGAATGAGAAAAATAAATTGGGTAAAAACTCTCGAAACTGGTATGTGTATATATTGAACCATATCTTATACAATCTGATTGTACAATCGTAAAACAGATTTAAAAAAAAAAAATAAGTAAAAAAAATAAAAAAATTGAAAAAATAATAACATAATAGTAATAATAATAATCATCATCATCACCATCACTATTATTGAAATGATGCATTGTGGGTGGCATAGTAATCTAATAAGAATGATATAAAAAAAATTAGGTAAAAACTCTCAAAACTGGTATGTGTATATATTGAATCATACCTTATGATTTTTTTAAATCGTAAAATGGTTTTAAAAAAAAATAAATAAATAAAAAATAGCATAATAATAATAATTATAGTAGGTGTAGTAATAATAATAGTACTAATTACTATGACTAATAATAATGATAGTACTAATGACAATAACAATTATAATCACTCTTGCTAATATGATACATTCTTAATAATTCCCCATCCAGAATAATGTCATTGGTGTCTATACAGGTTATCACATCTCCCTTCAATCCAATGATAATTGTGAATGCCATACACCCAATGCAGCATAGAGGGGCTCAGTGAAGGTGGTTGTGAAGGTGTGGAGGTGGCAGAGGGGGGCACCCATATAGAAGGAGATCTGTCCGGCCTCATAATCCAGATATACCCGGACTCGCTCACCAGGAACAATATTATGGAGGACGGTCTCATTTTTATCATGTACTGCTTTATATTTTGAACCTTTTCTGTCCAAACCCCAGGACACGTCATTCCTTCCAATCAAGGAGTCTCCACCATCCCTGTCTATACTGGCATAACACATCCCAATAATCCAGTTATTAGAGCTCTGGAGATTTACTTCCCAGTAATGTCTCCCCGAGGAGAAACTCTGATTGCTTAAAACTTGATTATAATCCATAAATCTCTTCTTGGTATATGGACGAAGCCGGTATGGATCCGTCTTCATTGCAGTCTTCTTGTCATATGAGATAATTAGATCATTATGAGCCGTGTCCCCATCCAATAATATGTCTACAGCTTTCTGTACATAGATCCCTCCAATTACACCAGTTATTATATCCGATAAACCTACCCTGATCATATGTGAGACCTCAGCCAGATCCCCTCCATCATGGAGGAGTTTCTCATGTATCTCTCTGTCCTCATCATCTCCATCCTCAGTATCACACAAGTCACCTGTATCTGATTTCTGTAGGAAGGTCAATGGGTCCGTCATGGACCACAGCTCCTCTAAGGGATGCATCTTCTGGGACAGCTCCTCCATCTTTAACTCCAACTGCTGGATCAGATCATTGACTGGGCATAAGATCTGCTCCGCCATGGTGATCTCACTCATAACTTTCTCCTCCAGGTCTTCCAGACGTCTCCTGAGGTCTTTGAAAAGGGCAGTAACTTTCTCTATTTCTTTCTGTGCTCTTCTCCTGTATTCCTTCAGACTCCGGACTCTTTCTACGGTCTTCTCTCTCTTAGTAATCAGTTTATCTAGATTATTTGTCAGTTTCTTCTTCTTCTTTATAATGGCCTCTACCAATGTCTCCACCTGGTGTCCCCGATGTTCTCCATGTATAACACAGGAGGCACAGATAGAAGCAGAGTCCTCAGTGCAGTAATACTCCAGGATCTTCTTATGGACGGAGCATTTCTTGTTCTCCGGGGCAGTGGTGGGGTCACATAAGACGTGTTCTGGTGACTTGCTGTGGACTCTCAGATGGTCATAACATAGGGAAGCTTCACAAAGCAGGCAGGATTTCATAGCAGGTACAGAGGAGTGAATACAGTAAGTACAGGAGTTCCCGGTCTTCTCTGGTTCTGGTGGAGCAGACAAGAAATGCTGGGTGATGTTGCGCAGAGTGATATTTCTTTGCAGTGGAGGTCTCTCCTGGAACTCTTCTCTGCATTGAGGACAGGAATAACCTCCAGACTCCTCCTGTGTGTTAAACACACAGGCAATGCAGATCCAGCAGAAGTTGTGTCCACATTTCAACATGACCGGATCCGTATAAATGTTCAGGCAGATGGTACAACACAGCTCCGCTCTCAGGTCTGAAGATGCCATCGTTGATAGAAGAGAGAATGAACAAAGTTCCTTATCTTCCTAAACCAGTTGTCCAGTGAGTGAGGTTCCTCCTTGGGACAAGGCTAAGAATGTGGCCAGTGTGAGCACAAAGGAAGGTTACAAAACACGGCTGAAAGACAATTGAAAAAAAAATCAATGGTCCCAGCCAGAAACAAACAAAACAATTATCCAGGATTGGTTCTCTTTAACCACCTCCCTCCCCCCAGGCCAATTCTGACTCACATATGAGTAAACATCGGCATTGTTTTTGCTTGAAAAATGTTTGTTATAAAATTACTTAGAACCCCTAAATGTTATATATTTTTTTTTAACAGCAGGAACCCTGGAGATTAAAATGGTGGGTGTTGCAATTTTTTATATCGCACAATATTTGTGCAGATTTTTAGAAAAAAAAAATACGCTTTCATGACATTTATTGCATACAAACACAATATAATACCCAACTTTTTGGTAAAATATAAAAAAATAATGATACGCTGAGTTAATAGATACCTAACATGTCACTTTTTAAAATTGCACATGCCTGTGGAAGGGCGACAAACGACGGTACCTAAAAATCTCCATAGGTGACAATTTGAACGTTTTTACAGGTTACCAGTATAGTGTTATACAGGAGGTCTGGTGCTAGAATTGTTGCGCTCGATGCGATTGCCATTGACATATGGCCTACACGAGCGTTCCAATTTGTGCGTGAGCATGGGGGTGCTTTCAATTTTTATTATATATTTCTAATATTATAATGTATTTATTTTTTTTAAATTTAGTTGTATTTAATTAATATTTATCAATTTATTTAAGATTTTATTATTGAATTTAAAAAATGTATACTGTCTTTTTAATTTTTTTATCAACTTTATTGCTATCACAAGGGATGAACAACATCCATTGTGATAGCATGAGCATTGACAAGTCCTCTTTATGGAGAGATCTAGGCTCTATTAGACACCATATCTCTCCTCTGGTCTCCAAAGCATCTGAGATCAGTGTGAGCAGATGATGTATAAGCCGGTAATGTATTGTAAACAACAAACCGAAACTGGAAGTGACAAAATCCTCATCGCTTACGGTTTGTTACATGATAGAGGGGAGGGAGGTACATCTGCATATTGAGCGACGGTGATCCCTGGCGCTCCGATCGCTCCGGAGAGATTGGTAAAGATGGCAGGGAGCCCCCGCCTGCGCTCTGTAGAAGTGATTAGGTGGCTGTATAGCCGCTGGGATCATGTCTAAAGTTGGCCATAGATGGATAGAAAAATCGCTCAAATATTTGTTCATAAAGATCGATCATTCAACTTTCTAACTGATATTGTTTCTCGAAATGCAAAGATTTATGGCAAATATACCCAAAAGAGTAATGTTGGATTTTTTTTTGTGCGAACAAATGATTTTTGAAGTGGAATAGATCGGGAATAATATGAAAAATGGAATTGCGCATGAGCATGTGGAAACGCAACCCCAGAAGAACAACAAAGATCTTTCCCCCAAACGTTCCTCCATACATGGAAGCTCAATAAACTTCATGAAGAGGAATGCCAGGAAGGAGCAGTGGAAGGGTGTCATTGCAGAGTAGATACCACTTGGCATCCAATGTACTTTTATACAATAGAATTATGGGGAAAGAATGGGAACCATATTGAAATAGAAAGGTCACCGCATATAGAGACAAGTTGCCCGGAAGAGTTTAAAATTAATTAACTTTAATGCCAGAAACCAGGAATGGTATGAAACAAGCGGGGTGGGTGTCTGTCTAGAAAGTAGATTGTGGGGGAGGATATGGGGCCCCTGGGATGGTTTTCACAATAGGGCCCAACACAGATTCAGATATTGTCTTCTAATTTCTCACCACAGGGGACCTGCAGACAATACGGATACTTTGGGTTGGGTGGGGAACAAGTGATTGGAATGGAAATGGGTTCTCAGACAGAAAGGGGTGCAGACCAAATCAATTAACATCCAAAAGCAGCAAAAAAAAAAAAATCTTCCTAGAAGGAAAAGCCATCATCATTCATTACTCAAAAGCACCATTTATCTTTAACCACTTGAAGACCAGGCCTTTTTCTAACTCTACTTTTTTCATGTAAAAATCAGTATTTTTATATATTTTTTTAACCACTTCTATACCGGACCAATTCTGACATTTCCCTCCTACATGTAAAAAAATCATCTTTTTTTTTGCTAGCAAATTACTCAAAACCCGCGCACATTATATATACAGTATCTCACAAAAGTGAGTACACCCCTCTCATTTTTGTAAATATTTTATTCTATCTTTTCATGTGACAACACTGAAGAAATGACACTTTGCTACAATGTAAAGTAGTGAGTGTACAGCTTGTATAACAGTGTAAATTTGCTGCCCCCTCAAAATAACTCAACACACAGCCATTAATGTCTAAACCGCTGGCAACAAAAGTGAGTACACCCCTAAGTGAAAAT
The DNA here is from genome assembly GCA_018402905.1 of Glandirana rugosa. Lineage (NCBI taxonomy): Eukaryota > Metazoa > Chordata > Amphibia > Anura > Ranidae > Glandirana > Glandirana rugosa. The sequence continues at coordinate 90,112 of BLSH010014862.1, forward strand.
GTCCAAATTGGGTGCAATTAGCCAATTTCCCTCCCCGGTGACATGTGACTTATTAGTGTTACAAAGTCTCAGGTGTGAATGGGGAGCAGGTGTGTTAAATTTGGTGTTATCACTCTCACTCTCTCATACTGGTCACTGGAAGTTCAACATGACAACTCATGGCAAAGAACTCTCTGAGGATCTGAAAGAAAGAATTGTTGCTCTACATAAAGATGACCTAGGCTATAAGAAGGTTGCCAAGACCCTGAAACTGAGCTGCAGCATGGTGGCAAAGACCATACAGCAGTTTAACAGGACAGGTTCCACTCAGAACAGGCCTCGACATGGTCGACCAAAGAAGTTGAATGCACATGCTCAGCGTCATATCCAGAGGTTGTCTGTGGAAAATAGGCATATGAGTGCTGGCAGCATTGCTGCAAATGTTGAAGAGGTGGGGGGTCAGCATGTCAGTGCTCAGACCATATGCCGCACACTGCATCAAAATGGTCTGCAGGGCTGTCGTCCCAGATGAAGCCTCTTCTAAAGATGATGCACAAGAAAGCCTGCCAACAGTTTGCTGAAGACAAGCAGACTAAGGACATGGATTACTGGAATCTTGTCCTGTGTTCTAATGAGACCAAGATAAACTTATTTGGTTCAGATGGTGTCAAGCGTGTGTGATGGCAACCAGGTGAGGAGTACAAAGACAAGTGTGTCTTGCCTACAGTCAAGCATGGTGGTGCGAGTGTCATGGTCTGGGGCTGCATGAGTGCTGCTGGCACTGGGGAGCTACAGTTCATTGAGGGAACCATGAATGCCAACATGTACTGCGACATACTGAAGCAGAGCATGATCTCCTCCCTTTGGAGACTGGGCCGCAGGGAAGTATTCCAACAGGATAACAACCCCAAACACACCTCCAAGACGACCACTGCCTTGCTAAAGAAGCTGAGGGTAAAGGTGATGGACTGGCCAAGCATGTCTCCAGACCTAAACCTTATTATTCGATGAAAATTGCACTGTGTGTACGAGGCTTTAGTTCTGATCCTACAGCAACCAGCCAACAAAAATTATCACACTTATTAGATGAAGGTAAGGAGATGGGTGTTTTGGATCAAAATTCTGTGGATTATCTTATGGTTACACATCCCATCACTCCAGTTTTTCACCATCTCCCCAAAATACACAAGCAAGACATTCCAATGCAAGGCCGTCCCATAGTTGCTGGTATAGGATTGCTACTGGAGAAACTGGGAGAATGGGTTGATCAATTTCTTCAACCGCTTGTTGTTCGTTTACTTGGGTTCATAACAGATACTGGACATTAGCCCACATGCAGGGAATTGTTTGGTCCACAGAATGCACCTGGATCACCATAGATATTTGTATTCTTGCATTCCCCATTCTCTAGCACTGCTATCCATTAATCGCCACCTTTCGCATTACAGTGTTTACAGTTCCAATGTACAGGAGGTTATTTGTAGAGCAGTAGAATTCCTCTTGACGCACAATTGTTTTTATATTTGATGAACGATACTATATACAGAATCAAGGTGCATCCATGGGGGCTACATTTTCTTCCTATCTGGCGAAATTTTATATGGGCTGGTGGGAAAATAGTTTTTATTTACCCACATTAATGCATTTAAAACCAATATCGCCTGGTATGGACGCTGCATTGACAACCTGATTGTAGTATGGCATGGATCAGGTGATGCCATAGGTGAATTTATTAACCACATACCAACCGCCCTCCATGGATTGATGACGGCAAAGTGGCTCGATATCGCAAGCCATTGTCAACTGACGGTAGCTGCGAGATTGCGGATTGGAGGTGTGCTTGTGCGCTCACTGTATTCCCAGGGAGCGGGTAGGGTGGACTCGATGTCTGCCAGCTACCCGCGATTGAACCCCTGCAGTGACAGAACGGAGGTCCGTGTATGTAAACACAGGGATCTCAGTTCTGACAGGTTGGAAGGAATGTGATTGCGATCTCTCTCCCCCAGCCAGCCCAGCCCCCATACAGTTAGTAACACACATAAGTAACACAGTTAACCCTTAGAGCGCCCCCTCCAGGTTAGCCCCTTCCCTGTCAGTGACATTTACACAGTAGTCTGTGCATTTTCATAGCACTGATCACTGTATAAATGCCAATGGTCCCAAAAAAGTGTCAAAATGGTCCATGTCCACCACAATATTGCAGTCCCGCTAAAAATCGCAGATCGCCACCATTACTAGTAAAAAAGAAAAAAAAAAACCCATAAATGAATTCTCATCATTCGTAAAAATATGAGGAAGAATATAAATCGGCCAAAACTGATGGAAAACATGTTTATTTATATATATATATTTTTTGGATATGTATTTTAGCAAAAAGTGAGAAATATTGGGGTTTTTTTTGCCATATTCTCACTATTTTTTTGTTTATAGCGGTGATCAGAAATGACGCAGAGGGGATCAAATACCACCAAAAGAAAGCTCTATTTGTGGGGGAAAAAGGACGCAAATTTTGTTTGGGTACAACGTCGCACGACCGTGCAGATGTCAGTTAAAGCGACGCAGCGCCGAATCGCAAAAAGTGCTCTGGTCCTAAAGTGGGAAATCCTTCCGGGGCTGAAGTGGTTAAATATCTTAATACTAATTCTTTAAATTCGGAGTTCATCTGTGTGCACCACCCGACCCAAATAGATTATTTGGATTTGACTCTGATGGGGCATTCAGATAGCAACACAGTGACTTCTAGAACTTTTAGAAAGTCCTGTGCAGGGAATTCCCTTTTATTGGACAATAGCTGTCACCCCAGTCACACCATTAAATCTTTGCCCACTGGCGAATTCATCAGGGCCAGGAGAAACTGTACCACAGAGGAGGATTTTTTGCAAGAATGTACAGTAATTCAGAAGCGAATTAGGGAAAGGGGCTACGGTATATGGACAATAGCTAGAAGCAAAAATATAGCTATACACCGAGATCGAGTAGAGATGATTTAGAATAGTAGTACAAACAAACAAAACATTGTAGCGATTATAATAAAAACTTTGTTACTACATTTTCCTTAGAGTACAACAAAATTGTTGCAATTCTTAAAGAACATCTTCCCATCCTGTATGCCGACAAAGACCTGCATAGTGTTATTAGGGGGGTTGCCATTTTTCCTGTAGAAGGGCCCCCAGTCTAGGTATGTTGTCACCTAGTTTGTTTTGCTCTCAGACAAACCACAGACTTGGCTTTCCACTACACGTGTGGCCAAAATACCTGCAAGCAGTGCCATAGACATAAAATAAGTATCTCAGTGATTTCCTTCCCAACTAATAAAACATATACCATCAAACAATATATTAATTGCAATTCTAAATCGGTGGTTTATGTAATTCAATGTAGTGCCTGTAACCTGCAATAAGTTGGGTGTACTATACGCCCGTTAAGAGTTAGAATCTCGGAACGTGTGAATGACACCACTAATACTAATGCTAAAAATATTTCAAATGGGTCAAAACACTTCCACGGCAGTACACTACGGTACACCACGGCAATCCACGGTACACCACGGCAATCTTGACACCTTTTATATTCTTGGTGCTGAACAGTTTAAAAAACAACCAAGAAGAGGTGATACTCGTCGTATCTTGCTTAAACGTGAATTGTGGTGGATCCATACCCTCAATACTAGAAAACCATATGGCTTGATTGATAAGATGGACATAAATATATATATATTTTTTTTTTTTTATCAGTAAAAATTTTTTATTAGATTAATTCAAAAAAAGACACAGTTATACATGGTTAGGCTCCATATCCAGCATACAGAAATATAACATGAACCAGCACATACAAACTCACATCTTTTCACCTTTCGGTCTTGATGTTTAATTAGCATAATACGAGTATGCGGAATGTCTATGAGCAGCTTTAGTATCCTGGAAAGAAGTCACTCCATGACAGAGAAAGGAGAATAGAGGGAAAAAAAAGTAGGAAAAGTACAGAGAAAGAGCGGCAAGTTGGCATGGGTAAAAGACGTGATAAGGGCCTCAGCAAGATGACCGGGGTGAGCGTCCCAAGGATAGCAATCTAACCACCCCGGTCAGTATTCTAAGAGGATATCCGGTGAACCAATCTATTCTGTTTAGTCGCTCCGGTAGATTTAGCTTAATTGGTAAAAGATCTGCGGGGCGGTATTGTCCGGTAATGGTGGGGATATTTACTTATTAGATGGTTGAGGGTACCTATCCGAGTATCTAAAAGCTATCCAGGGTGTCCAGGTCTTATTAAACTTTTCAACCGAGTCTCTAGTGAGGGCCACAGTCTCCTCCCAATTGTAAATATCATTCACCACGAGGAGCCATTCCGCAACCGTGGGGGTGACAGTTGATTTCCAGTGTCTGGGGATGAGGATCTTGGCTGCATTTAACAAATGTCTGGTGAGAGACCTCTTATATCTCCTCATTGAGCAGTCAGCAACATGTAGCAAACAGCAAGAGGCATCAAGTGTGATTGTGGTTTCCGTAATCTTAGTAATGAGATTTCGTATTTTGCTCCAGAATTGTTCCAGGGGAGGGCATTCCCACCAGACATGTAGCAAAGAGCCTTGACTTGACCCACAGCGCCAGCACAGATCTGATGCGAGAGGAAACCATTTTTTAATTTTGACCGGGGTGGCATACCATTGCGTTAGCAATTTGTATGACATCTCCTGAAATCCCGTGCCAATGGAGCACTTGTGTGCAAAGATGAGAGCCCTTTGCCACTGATCGTCTGTAAAGGTGACCTTCAGAGCCTGTTCCCATAATGCCCTATAGCGGAGTGGGCCGCTACTCCCCTCTGCAAGCAGCCATGCATACATCAGGGAGGTGGTTTTTGGCACTGGGTCAGCTAAGAGGCAAAGGGATTCCAGGGGAGTCAGAAGTCTGTGGAAGCCTTGTTTAGTTTTGGCGGAATGTATAAAGCTATGCAGTTGGCGGTAAGTCCAAAAGGAAGGTAGTTTCTGTGGAGATATTTCCTGTTGGATTTTCTCAAATGATTTAATTTTCCCCGCTTCCATACAATGGGTTATCAAAAGGGGTAATGCTGGGTTGGAGGGGGAGGTCAGCTGTAAGTCCAGTCCCGGGCCAAAGTCTGGGTTTTGTGTAACCGGCGTAAGGGGGCTGTAAGTAGATGACAGTTTGTATTTAGTTGTCATTTTCTGAAATAGTTTGACAGTGTTACCCACTAGGGGGTGTTGTTGGGTATCGTTCACGATTGTCTGCCATTTAATCCATGGTAAGGACCCTAATGGGTGTGGTGTTTGGGCCTGTTCCAATGCTACCCAATCTTTCAGAGTGTGGTGGCAATTCCAGTCAATTACTCGTGCTAGTTGGACTCCTAACTGGTATAGTTGGAAGTTAGGTAAGCCTATTCCTCCACGGTCCTTCGGTCTTGTCAGGATGTTTAACCTAATGCGAGGGTTTAGCCCCCTCCAGAGAAACCCTTGCGAGATTGCGTTTAAGCGGTTACAGAATTTGCGGGGCAAATGTATCGGTAACGTATGAAACTGGTATAGTAGTCTAGGTAATACAACCATTTTGAGAGCCGATGCTCTACCAAACCACGAGAGTGGCCTAAGAGTCCAGTGTTCCAGGTCCTTCTGTATTTTACCCAATAATGGTAAGAAGTTGGCACTATAGATCTGAGAGAGTGATGTTGTCAGTTTCACTCCCAGGTAAGTGAGTGAACTGGGTTCCCACTTGAAGGCGCTTAATGTTTGAGCCCTAAGGAGGGTCTCAGAAGGGAGTGAAAGATTCAGAGCCTCCGACTTGCTAGAATTTATTTTCATGTTTGAAACATAGCCATATAAGTTAAAAGCCTTTAGCAGATTGGGAATGGTAATGAGGGGTGAAGTGAGGAAAAAGAGAAGGTCATCGGCGTACGCTGCTACCTTGTATGATTTAGGACCTACCTGAAAACCCTTGATGTCTACGTTATTGTTGACCAGTCTTATGAAGGGTTCTAGGGCTAGGATAAACAGGAGCGGTGATAAAGGGCATCCCTGTCTGGTCCCGTTCTTTATCCGCACTGGGTCTGAGAGTATCCCGTTTACCTTAAGTTGTGCCCTGGGGTTGTGATAGAGAAGAAAAAGGAGTGAAGTGGGGAGTAATGGTAAGGGTTAGACGATTTCCGAAAATTGAATATACCGATACAAAGTTTGTACTTTTATTTAAGATCGTTCAGCCTCCGAGACTTAGAAAGTGAGGGAAGACTCTGGGAGGAATCCCGAG
>BLSH010014862.1:99048-113948 GCA_018402905.1 Glandirana rugosa
GAAGCGCTCTGCGGTTCCCCAGAGTGATAGGGGAAAGGTCCTGAAAAAGAGAGACCGTGTGGTCTTGGTAGTTGATATTACCTGCCCGTCGGGCTTGCGTCAAGACTTCCTCCTTCAATCTATAGTCGGGCATACAACAAATGATGTCCCTCGGGGGGGCTGAGTCATCAGGTCTCGGTCTCAGGGCCCTATGGGCTCTCTCAAACGCGATCGTAGTATCGATCGGTCTTCCCAGGAGCGAGTTAAACATCTCAGCTAAGGTCACCTGGATCTGGGCCGGGGCAATCGCTTCAGGTAGGCCTCTAACTCTGATATTATGTCTTCTGCCCCGGTTATCCAGGTCTTCCAGGTGCCTGTTAACCGCTATGAGTTGTGTGGAGTGGGCTGAGGTAACCGTCATGAGGTGGGAGATATTTTGATCCCTCTTTCGGTTCGCTCTATCTGTTTGTATCGCTCGCTCATTTAGCGCGAGGATGTCCGCCTTCAACTCTGTAATGGCAGAGGAGAACGTTCTTTTAATGTCCGCCACGAAGGCCGACATGTCCCCGTATGAGAGAGGGTGGTCTGCTGCCGGTCTGTGTCTTACCCCGTCCTCGGAGGCCGGCTGCGAATCCTCGCTAAGAGCGTCCTTGTGGTCCTCCGGCGCCATATTGGCTTCGTCCCCTATTTGCTTAACCGGCTGCTGGGACTTAAACAAGTCTGGGATTTTCCTCGTTCTGGGTACAGAGGACGACCTTCTCGGTGTGTAGGCGTTCTGGAGCTGATGCGGCTTGCCCATGTCGAGCATGAAAGGTCAGCTTTAGCAAGATTTAGCCGCAGGGCTGAGAGAGCTCTTTCTCTATGCTGCCATCCGCGCTGCGTGCCAAGCCACGCCCCCATAAATATTTTCTTAAAGTGGTTGTAAACTCTGTTACACCACTTTAACCTACAGGTAAGCCTATAATAAGGCTTACCTGTAGGTTCTGCGCATATCTCCTAAATCTTCACAGTTTAGGAGATATACACTCTACTTGCATGTGCCAACGTCACCGGCACATGCGCAGTGAAGAAGCGGGCCACCATACTGTCTCTTCACTGACATTGTGCCGCGATTGGCAGCTCCTGTGCGAATGCTCGGGAGTGACATCACGCGGCTCCTGCCGGTCACGGAGCCGGAGTCCGCGGCCGCGGAAAGGAAGAGGGGTGAAGATGGATGCTTCCTGGAGCGGGGGGCAGCGCGGGCTTCCAATGCAGGTAAGTGACACATAATAGACTACTATGTGATGCATACTAGCCTATTATGCTTTTACTCTGCAGGGTAATTAAGAGGAAGTAAAACCCATTACAAAAAAAATCTTCAAATATATTAATAGTAAAAAGGAGTGTGTGACTGGGGACAAAGAGAAGGCAAACGTATTAAATACTTTCTTCAGCTCTGTGTATACAAAGGAGCATGGGGGAGCTTATATCCACATCGGGGGTGGTAGTGACACAGCCACAAATGATCCACAATGGCTGAAAGGGGAAATGGTCCAGAAGTATTTAGACAGAATAAAGGTAGATAAAGCACCTGGACCAGAGGGCATCCACCCACTGATTCTAAAGGAATTGAGCTCTGTCATTTCAAAGCCATTGTATCTCATTTTTAGGGACTCATTAACCTCCTTAGCGGTATTCCCGAGTGTGGCTCGGGGTGGATTTTCAGTACCTAAAGCGGTAACCCCGAGCCACACTCGGGCTTGCATCGCTGGATCCAGGCAGCGCTACTCACCTTGTCCCCTGGATCCAGCGATGTCCTCCCGCGGTGTCAGCGTGTCTGTGGGCTGTGTCCGCAGCTCCGATGCCTCTGTGTGCCTCGGGCTCCGTTCCCTGCGAGCGTCGCGTCCCTAGTGGTTTGCCCAGAGCCCTGCATGCACTTTTATATAATAAATGTCATTCTTTCTGCCTGGAAACATGAGAATGTCCATAGCAACCAAAAAGTGTCCCTTTGCGTCATAAGTGGTTTTTGATCAGCTAGAAAACACCGATAGTAAATAAGAATCATTTGCAGAATTGAGTGATACTGATTTTTGGGGAAATTTATCATCAGAAACTGAAAGTGACGACAGCGACAATTCTGCAACTGAGCAAATTTCTGCGTTTTTGGTTTGATTACATTATTGAATAAATGCAAAATAATTGTACCGCTTTCAGCACCAAAAATCAGACATAATCGTACCGCCAGGGATACTAACCATTGCAGGCCTATAGTACATAACGCCATATCTCCATGCAGAAAACCATTACCGCTTTCAGCAATAAATTCCAGACTCAGTCATACCGCCAGAGAGGTTAATGACTGGAATAGTACCACTGGATTGGCGTAGGGCCAATGTGGTGCCCATTTTAACAAGGGATTAAAGTCTTTACTAAGTAACTATAGACCTGTTAGTTTAACTTCTATAGCTGGGAAGATACTGGAGAGTTTAATAAAAGACCACATAGATGAGTTCTTGTTGGATAAAAATGTTTTAAGCAACAGACAGCATGGATTTATGAAAGACAGAAGTTGTCAAACAAACCGGATTTCTTCTTATGAGGTAAGTAAAACCTTGGACAGAGGGGTGGCTGTGGACGTGGTATACTTGGATTTTGCAAAAGCGTTTGACACCGTTCCCCACACACGGCTAATGTGTAAGGTGAAATCTACAGGCTTGGAAAGATCAATTTGTAAATGGATAGAAAACTGGCTAAAAGACCGAATTCAGAGAGTAGTGGTTAATGATTCTTATTCTGAATGGTCTAAGGTTATCAGTGGGGTACCGTTCAGTAGGTTCAGTGTTGGGACCCTTACTTTTCAATATATTTATAAATGATATAGGGTCTGGGATTAAAAGTACCATTTCAGTGTTTGCAGATGACACCAAGCTATGCAGTGGAATAACTTCCTTGCAGGGTGTCTCCAACTTACAAGCCGACCTCAATTCACTGTCTAATTGGGCGACTATGTGGCAAATGAGATTTAATGTTGATAAATGTAAAGTTATGCATTTGGGGGCTAAGAATATGCATGCATCGTACATACTAGGGGGAGTACAACTGGGGGAATCCATAGTGGAGAAGGATCTGGGGGTTTTGGTAGATCATAAGCTTAATAATGGCATACAATGCCAAGCTGTGGTTTCCAAAGCAAGCAAAATCCTTTCTTGTATTAAGAGAGGTATGGACTCCAGAGATAGAGACATCATTTTGCCCCCCTGTACAAATCATTAGTGAGACCTCATCTGGAATATGCAGTTCAGTTTTGGCCACCAGTTCTCAAAAAAGGATATCAAGGAACTGGAGAAAGTGCAGAGAAGGACAACCAAACTAACAAGAGGCATGGAGGAGCTCAGCTATGAGGAAAGATTAGAGGATCTGAATTTATTCTCTCTTGAGAAGTGGAGATTAAGGGGGATATGATCAACATGTACAAATATATAAGAGTTATTCACTTTTAAGGTCTTCACAAAGGACAAGGGGGCACTCTTTACCAGGGGCATAGCTAGGTGGGAAAAAGACCAGGGGCTTCAGCCCGAAGGGAAATTTGATAACCCCTCCCACATTTTAAATGAAGCCCCACTCCAGCTCCACCTAATGCCCCGCCCCAATGGATTTACTGTAATTAACTCAATAGTACCTGACTACCTGCACAGTGCAGAATTAAAATGAGCATACAATGGCTGATGCCCAGCCAGCCACGTTCTCTCTCTTTCTCTTTCACTCTCTCTTGCTTGCTGGCAATGCTGGGCCATGCAACTTGCATGATGCAAGGGTTAACAACAAAAACAAGCGACTCCATTCCTGATATTTAGTACCTGCACAGTGCACACCTCCACATACACACTTTCATGCTCTCTCTCTTACTTGCATGTTGCATGGCCCAGCAAGCAAGAGAGAGAATGTGAAAGTGTGTATGAGGGGGTGTGCACTGTGCAGGTACTAAATATCAGGAATGGAGTCGCTTGTTTTTGTTGTTAACCCTTGAATCAGCGGCGGCTGGTGTATAAGGGGCGCTTGGGCGCCACCTCCCCGCTGCTGAGAAGAAAAAAAAAAGTCAGCCCGGCCCCCCTGCATGTGGCACCGGTATATTGACTTTTATTTTTCTTTTTTTTTTTCCTCGGCTCCTTGCTGTCAGCTGATTGGTCAGTCATTAAAGTCTATGTGTGTGCACTAAACAGACGCACACACATAGTCTGATTGGCTGCCCCCCGAGCCAATGACTCTCTGTCATTGGATGCTGTGGGCGGGGGCAGGACTATGGCGGCCTTGATGGCTGCGTGATTACTTACGCAGGCACAGCACTCCGCCGGGACATCCAAGCTGACTGTCCACACAAGGAGAGGAGGACAGTCCACTGCCAGCTGTCTGCACACTGTCAGCATCAGCCCGATCTCTGCATGCCAATCTCTGAAACACTACCAGCCTGCCTATTAGATGGGGTAAGTGCAGGACTTGTCCCGACTTCGGGGGGGGGGGCTGGTGACTGTATACCCTATCTGGGACTCAGTATACTGCTATCTGGGACCCTGTATACTGCTATCTGGTGCTCTGTATACCCTATCTGGGACCCTGTATACTGCTATCTGGGACCCTGTATACTGCTATCTGGGACTCTTTATACTGCTATCTGGTGCTCTGTATACCCTATCTGGGACCCTGTATACTGCTATCTGGGACTCTGTATACTGCTATCTGGGACCCTGTATACTGCTATCTGGGACCCTGTATACTGCTATCTGGGACTCTGTATACCCTATCTGGGACCCTGTATACCCTATCTGGGACCCTGTATACTGCTATCTGGGACCCTGCATGGCGGTCTTAGCGTGGGAGTGTGGTACGGGGAGGGGGGGAGGGGGGTGTAGGAGGGGGCGAAACAGACCAAAACAAGCAGGGAGACCTGTAGCCCTAAACCCTCCACTGGCTGGCATAGTCTGCAAAGCGCCAGGCCCCCCCTCCGCACCCCTGGGGGGGAGAGAGGGGGGGTCACTCACCAATCGGACGGGCTTAGCAGGTAGCCACCCGGTAGCAGACCTTCCTCCCATCAGGTGGGGAGGGATGCTGCAGGCCAAGCGTGCTGGCTTCGTGATTACTTATGCAGGCACAGCACTCCGCCGGGACATCCAAGCTGACTGTCCACACAAGGAGAGGAGGACAGTCCACTGCCAGCTGTCTGCACACTGTCAGCATCAGCCCGCTCTCTGCATGCCAATCTCTGAAACACTGCCAGCCTGCCTATTAGATGGGGTAAGTGCAGGACTTGTCCCGACTTCGGGGGGGGGGGGCTGGTGACTGTATACCCTATCTGGGACTCAGTATACTGCTATCTGGGACCCTGTATATTGCTATCTGGTGCTCTGTATACCCTATCTGGGACCCTGTATACTGCTATCTGGGACCCTGTATACTGCTATCTGGGACTCTTTATACTGCTATCTGGTGCTCTGTATACCCTATCTGGGACCCTGTATACTGCTATCTGGGACTCTGTATACTGCTATCTGGGACCCTGTATACTGCTATCTGGGACTCTGTATACCCTATCTGGGACCCTGTATACCCTATCTGGGACCCTGTATACTGCTATCTGGGACCCTGCATGGCGGTCTTAGCGTGGGAGTGCGGTACGGGGAGGGGGGGAGGGGGGTGTAGGAGGGGGCAAAACAGACCAAAACAAGCAGGGGGACCTGTAGCCCTAAACCCTCCACTGGCTGGCATAGTCTGCAAAGCGCCAGGCCCCCCCCTCCGCACCCCTGGGGGGGAGAGAGGGGGGTCACTCACCAATCGGACGGGCTTAGCAGGTAGCCACCCGGTAGCAGACTTTCCTCCCATCAGGTGGGGAGGGATGCTGCAGGCTAAGCGTGCTGGCTTCGTGATTACTTACGCAGGCACAGCACTCCGCCGGGACATCCAAGCTGACTGTCCACACAAGGAGAGGAGGACAGTCCACTGCCAGCTGTCTGCACACTGTCAGCATCAGCCCGCTCTCTGCATGCCAATCTCTGAAATACTGCCAGCCTGCCTATTAGATGGGGTAAGTGCGGGACTTGTCCCGACTTCGGGGGGGGGGCTGGTGACTGTATACCCTATCTGGGACTCAGTATACTGCTATCTGGGACCCTGTATACTGCTATCTGGGACCCTGTATACTGCTCTCTGGGACCCTGTATACTGCTATCTGGGACCCTGTATACTGCTATCTGGGACCCTGTATACCTTATCTGGGACCCTGTATACTGCTATCTTGGACCGTGCATGGCGGTCTTAGCGTGGGGGTGCGGTGCGGGGAGGGGGGGAGGGGGTGTAGGAGGGGGCGAAACAGACCAAAACAAGCAGGGCGACCTGTAGCCCTAAACCCTCCACTGGCTGGCATAGTCCGCAAAGCGCCCGCCCCCCCCCTCCGCACCCCTGGGGGCGGAGAGAGGGGGGTCACTCACCAATCCGACGGGCGTAGCAGGTAGCCACCGGTAGCAGACCTTCCTCCCATCAGGTGGGGAGGGATGCTGCAGGCCAAGCGCCCCCAGACGCGAGCACAGCCCGGTCACTGGACGCAAGTGGGGGTCACCCACTAGCCTCCCGCATGGAACGGGTACGATGCGGCGGACCCCGCTTAGGTTACGGGTAACTCGCATCGGTCGTGCGTGCTGGGGAAAATCTCAGGATTCGAGATATCCTCTATGCCCCAGCCGGCTACTTGATAGCAGTCTTCATCAGATAGCTTGAGAAAGCAAAAAGAAGAAAAAACCAGGTCTAACTCCTTGCACTAGGCATAAAAAAACTGATATGCTATGCAGAGCTGGGGGGTTATATGCTGGAGTGAGGACGGCCCCCTGGGAGGGGTCAGCTTGCTTTGTTTCTGCTTGCCTAGTCTGCTCCTAGTAGGATGTGCATAAACCCCACTTGTCAATGAAGGGCTGCGTCTGTCAGTGAACGTAAGAGAAAAAGGTGATTCTGTATACTGATATCTAGGACCCTGTATACTGATACATGGTGATTCTGTATACTGTTATCTTGAACCCTGTATACTGATATGTGGTGATTCTGTATACTGATATATGGTGATTCTGTATACTGATATCTGGGACCCTGTATACTGATATGTGGTGATTCTGTATACTGATATCTGGGACCCTGTTGTCACATACCTGATCCGAGGCCGAAATGCTGAGAGAGGCTCCCCTTGCGACTAAACACAGTATACCCCTGGAACTGGGAACAGGAGGTATGGTGCGTAGAGAAGCATGGGTCACCAGGGCTGAAGACAGGCTGGAGCAGATGGTGCATACTGGAACTCAGGAGCAGCAGAGACTCCAGCAGGCAGAAGTCTTCAGAAGAGGTAGCCCATGAAGGCCTGGCGGGAGTACAGGAACTCTGGAAGTGGAGACAGAGAACCGGTGTAGCTGGGTCAGCACAGGCAGCAGCAAAGGGCAAGTCTGAAATCCAGGCCGAGGTCAAACACAGGGAAACAAGCAAGAAAGTCTATAATCCAGGCAAAGGAACAAGTACGGGAGACTGAGAGAGGCAGAATCCAAGTAGTAAGCCAGGGGTCAAGTACAGTGGGTCAGGCAGAAGCATAGTCCGTAAGGCAAGCCGGGGGTCAAATACAGCGGAAAAGATCAGAAGCAAGGTCGAGGAGCAAGCTGGGTCACAACAGAGGTTCAATCAGGAAACAGTACAAAGGTTCAGGAGCACTGGTGAGCTGAGACAATCCAGCGACTTGTGTGACACAAAGGCTGCCTTTTATAGGTCAGCAAACAGTCTCATTGGTTCCGTTGAACGCACGGATTGCGCCGTCCCGAACGAACGTTCACCCACATGCTTTTGTCTCCCACGCATGCGTGTGGGAGCGTGACGATCATGCCTGCTTCTCTGATACCTGTATACTGATATATGGTGATTCTGTATACTGATATATGGTGATTCTGTATACTGATATCTTATCCGGGGGCCTGTATACTGATATATGCTGATTCTGTATACTGATATATGGTGACTCTGTATACTGCTATCTGGGGCTCTGTATACTGCTCTCTGGTGCTCTGTATACCCTATCTGGGACCCTGTATACTGCTATCTGGGACCCTGTATACCGCTATCTGGGACCCCTGTATACTGCTATCTGGGACCCTGTATACTGCTATCTGGGACTCTGTATACCCTATCTGGGACCCTGTATACTGATATATGGTGATTCTGTATACTCACATATGGTGATTCTGTATACTGATAACTGGGACCCTGTATACTGATATCTGGGACCCTGTATTATGATATAATAGGATTTTATTAAGAACTTACCATAAAATCCTTTTCTCTGAGTTCACTTACAGACGCAGCCCTTCATTGACAAGAGGGGTTTATGCACATCCTACAAGGAGTAGACTAGGCAAACAGAAAAAAAGTAATCTGACCCCTCCCAGGGGACCGTCCTCACTCCAGCATATAACCCCCCAGCTCTGCATAGCATATCAGTTCATTACAAGCCGTACAAACGCAACACAGTGGGGTGGGTGCTGCGTCTAATAGTGAACTCAGATAAAAGGATTTTATGGTAAGTTCTTAATAAAATCCTATTTTCTCTTACGTTCACTGACAGACGCAGCCCTTCATTGACAAGTGGGAATGTCCAAAGCAGTGTCATTCAAGAGGGGTGGGGAAAAAAATAACAACTGTACCCAACAGAATCCTCTCAGGAGGCGCCAGCCACGCCTACACCGCCGCCTGTAAAACTTTACGGCCAAAAGCAGCATCCGCAGATGCTGACACATCAACTTTGTAAAATTTAACAAACGTGTGCACCGAGGCCCAAGTGGCTTCCTTGCACACCTGTGACACCGAAGCCTGGTGTCTGAAAGTCCAGGAAGTACTAACTGCCCTGGTGGAGCCGTGACTGAAAAGGGGAGAACTTTGCCCCAAACAGTATACGCATGGGTCACGGTCTGTCTGATCCAACGGGAAACAGTGGCTGATGAGGCCGCCAAACCCTTTTGCGGCCCTTCTGTCAGCACAAACAACGCATTAGACTTCCGAAAGGAAGCTGTAGCCGCCAAATACACCCGCAAAGCCCTCACGACATCCAAAGAATGTAACTCAATGTCCTTGGGATGCGACGGGTGCGGACATAATGAAGTGAGAACAATATCCTCCTTAATGCGAAAAGAGGAAATCACGTTCGTTAGAAATTAAGGTGCAGGTCGCAGGACCGCCTTATCCTTATAAAGGACCAAGTAGGGAGATTTGCAGGACAGCGCCGCCAACTCAGACACCCGCCTAGCGGATGTAATGGCCACCAAGAAGGCCACATTTTGGGACAGCAAATGCAAGGGAATGTCCCTGATCTTCTCATATGGCGGTTTCTGCAGTACAGAAAGTACCACGTGCTGCACACGAAGGTCTGCACCTTGTGATTGAACCTGGACACCATTAGGTCCACGTCTGGCATGCCCCACCTGTGGCAAATCAGTCTGAACACCTCTGGATGTAGGGACCATTCCCCCTGATCCAGCGTCTGGCGACTGAGAAAGTCCGCCTGCCAATTTTCTACGCCCGGAATGTAAATGGCAGAAATTGCCAGCACGTGAAGTTCTGCCCATCGCAGAATGAGAAACGCTTCCGCAGCCGCTGCCGAGCTCCTCGTTCCGCCCTGATGGTTCACGTACGCCACCGCCGTGGCGTTGTCCGACTGAACCCAAGCCGGGAGGTCACGCAGCCTTACCGTCCAGTGGGAGAGGCAGAGCCTGATTGCCCTCAGCTCCAGCACATTTATCGGAAGGCGAAATTCCTGCACCGACCAACGGCCCTGAGCAGACAGCTGCCCCAGGACCCCCCCCCCCCCCCCAGCCCGATAGGCTGGCATCCGTCGTGACTATCGACCAATTTAGGTGGAGAAACGACTTTCCCAACTTTAGGGCCGGGACCTGAAGCCACCAGGTCAACGATCCTCTGGTCTGATGAGCCAATCTGATCAGCTGTTCCAGTGACAGCGGAGACTTGTCCCACCGTGACAAAATCGCTCGCTGTAGGAGCCGAGTGTGACTCTGGGCGTAAGGTATCGCCTCGAAGGCCGAGACCATGAGCCCCAACACCCGCATACAGAACCGTAATGAGGACCACTGGCGTGACAGCAGGGTTCACACCGCTGCTTGCAGTGTTAGTAACTTGGCCGGAGGTAAGAACGCCTTCGCCTGCTCTGTGTCCAGAATCAGACCCAGATCTTCTAGTCGACAGGACGGGGTCAACGTCGACTTCTGCAGGTTGATCATCCAGCCGAAGTCTTTCAACGAGGCCATGGTGATAGCCACATTCTCCTCCAGGGCTGAAGCAGACTCCGCTCTCAGGAGTAAGTCATCGAGGTATGCTACCACTTCAATGCTTCTCTGCCTCAATAGCACCAGCACCGGAGCCACCAGCTTGGTGAATACCCGAGGGGCAGAGGCCAGACCGAAGGGAAGTGCCACAAGTTAGAAATGAAGATCCCCCACCGCAAAGCGCAGGAAGCTCTGGTGTCGGGGACAAATGGGAACATGGCGGTACACGTCCCTGATATCCAGAGAAGTCCCCTTGGTGCAGGGCGGCCACGACCGAACGGACAGATTCCATCCTGAATTTTCGCGCCTTCACAAACTGGTTTAGCGCTTTTAGGTCCAGAACTGGCCTGACCCTACCCTTTTTGGGTACCACAAAGAGATTCAAATAGAAGCCGTGGAACCTTTCCAGCGGAGGCACTGGCACAATTACCCCTTGTTCGGAGAGCGTTTGAACAGCCCCTAGGAGAGCCTCCCGATGCCCCTGAGGGAGTCTCAAGGTCGATGGGAAGAACCTGTCTGGGGGTAGAGTACTGAACTCTATCCTGTACCCGGAGGACACCACTTCCTGCACCCACCGGTCAGAAATGCGGGCAGTCCACCTGTCTGCAAACCCCAGAAGTCAGCCCCCCACCAGTCGGGTGGGGGCAACCCATCATGCTGAAGAGGACTTGTCCTCCGTCTTTTTGTTCTTGCTCTGCCAGGGCCGCTTACCGGACCCTGAGGCAGACTTGCCGGGCCTTGAGGCCTTGCACGCTGGGCCGGGCGCACGAAAAAAACGCTTCTGGCCCGAAGATGCAGGACCCTGCTTACCTGCCGCCTGGGCTCCGGAAGAAAGGTACTCTTCCCCCCAGTGAAATCCTTAATGATTTCATCCAATTGTGCCCCAAAGAGCCGACCACCCTGAAAAACACAGACATCTTAGACAGCATGGGGAGCAGGTCCAAGGCCGCATCACACAGGTACCGGAGACCCTGTATCAGATGGTCCGTCCGCTGTGACGCCTCAGACGAGCATCCGCAGCTCAGCTCATTGTGCAACTCAGTCGCACACTCTGTAAGTGATTGCGCCACCATGGCCGACGCCAGAGCTGGTCTCATGGCCGACCCCGCCACCAAGAACAGTGCCTTGGACACCGCCTCCGTCCGCCTATCAGCCGGATCCTTGAAAGATGGAGACCCCCTGCAAGAGGATGGTCGTCGCCTTATTCAGACGAGCCACCGGAGTGTCCACTGCGGGGGATGTCCACTTCTGCACAAAACTGTCCTCAAAAAGATAGCGCAGAGTGAAACGTTTGGGCAATGAAAAGGAATTCTGCGGACGCTGCCATTCCTTATAGACCAGCTGGTCAAAAAATTGAGCATAAGGATATGCCCTAGGGGACCGAGATGGCTTAAAGGACCCACACACGTAGGCAGTCTCCTGCGACTCCCCGGCCTGGTCCAGGTGCAGAGACGCACGGATATTGGTGATCAGGGAGGCCACCAGCGCCCTCTCGCGCACCACTGAGGCCCCCTGGTCTTCCTCACCATCCGAGGGCTCCAGTTTACCCTCTGAGAGCTCCACGAGGTGACCACTGAGGCCCCTTCCAGTTCAGAATCCTCCCCTGAAGATGGAGGGGGGGGGGTGGACGCTTCTTAGCCACCCCCTTAGCACGACTCGGCACCCCTGGGAGAAAAACTCCCCCAATATGGACGTTAATTGATCCAGGGGAACCAGAGGACCCAGCGCAGCTTGCGTTTCCTCAGATCCCTCCAGAGAAGAACCCGCAGGTTCAGCCGCCATTGTGCCACCGGAACACTAGCTAGGCCAATAGGCCCTGACACCCCCACAATGCAGCCCCACCACTGCCCCACAGAGCAACCGGGAGAATACCTAGGAGGACTGCACACACCGCTACCGACACCCCAGGGAGAGCCAGCTATACTTGCTGTTTAACAATTGCCCTTCAAGCGCTGCGTCCCAGTAGGAGTGCTTGACCGCCTGCCAGGAGCCTTCACCGCCAATGTGCCTTCACCGCTGTCTCAGAGGAAAAGAGGCAGAAATGGCGCCAGCCACACGTTTTCTTCAGCAGGCACATCAAAAATGGCCTCCGATCGCTCACAAGAGGCCAAAGCATGCTCCCATAGGCCTTAACTATGGCAAAATGGCCGCTGAGCAATCACTAGAGGCCGAAATAGCCCACAAAATGGCCGCAGCTACGGCAAAATGGTGGCGATCCGCCGCAAAATGGCAGTTTTACCACGGGGGTGGGGGGTGTAGGAGGGGGTGAAACAGACCAAAACAAGCAGGGGGACCTGTAGCCCTAAACCCTCCAGCGGCCGGCATAGTCCGCAAAGTGCCCCCCTCCACACCCCTGGGGGGGAGAGAGGGGGTCACTCACCAATCAGACGGGCGTAGCAGGTAGCCACCCAGTAGCAGACCTTCCTCCCATCAGGTGGGGAGGGATGTTGCAGGCCAAGTGCCCCTGGGCGCGAGCACAGCCTGGTCACTGGACGCAAGTGGGGGTCACCCACTAGCCTCCCGCAGGGAACGGGTACGATGCGGCGGACCCCGCTTTGGCTATGGGTAGCACACCTCCACATACACACTTTCACGCTCTCTCTCTTACTTGCATGTTGCATGGCCCAGCAAGCAAGAGAGAGAATGTGAAAGTGTGTATGTGGAGGTGTGCACTGTGCAGGTACTAAATATCAGGAATGGAGTCGCTTGTTTTTGTTGTTAACCCTTAAATTGCAATCAGCGGCGGCTGGTGTATAAGGGGCTCTTGGGCGCAACCTCCCCGCCGCTGAGAAGAAAAAAAAAAGTCAGCCCGGCCCCCCTGCATGTGGCACCGTTAGATTGACTTTTCTTTTTCTTTTTTTTTCCCTTGGCTCCTTGTTGTCTGCTGATTGGTCAGTCATTAAATTCTATGTGTGTGCGCTGAACAGGCGCACACACATAGTCTGATTGGCTGCCCCCTGAGCCAATGACTCTCTGTCATTGGATGCTGTGGGCGGGGGCAGGACTATGGCGGCCTTGATGGCTGCGTGATTACTTACGCAGGCACAGCACTCCGCCGGGACATCCAAGCTGACTGTCCACACAAGGAGAGGAGGACAGTCCACTGCCAGCTGTCTGCACACTGTCAGCATCAGCCCTCTCTCTGCATGCCAATCTCTGAAACACTGCCAGCCTGCCTATTAGATGGGGTAAGTGCGGGACTTGTCCCGACTTCGGGGGGGGGGGGGCTACAGGTAGCTCAATCGGTCGGGCGTGCTGGGGAAAATCTCAGGATTCGAGATATCCTCTATGCCCCAGCCGGCTACTTGATAGCAGTCTTCATCAGATAGCTTGAGAAAGCAAAAAGAAGAAAAAAATTGGGGAACCGCAGGTCCCAGCAGGGAACCAGGTCTAACTCCTTGCACTAGGCATAAAAAAACTGATATGCTATGCAGAGCTGGGGGGTTATATGCTGGAGTGAGGACGGCCCCCTGGGAGGGGTCAGCTTGCTTTTTTTCTGTTTGCCTAGTCTACTCCTTGTAGGATGTGCATAAACCCCACTTGTCAATGAAGGGCTGCGTCTGTCAGTGAACGTAAGAGAAAAGGTGATTTTGTATACTGATATATGGTGATTCTGTATACTGATATATGGTGATTCTGTATACTGATATCTGGGACCCTGTATGCTGATATGTGGTGTTTCTGTATACTGTTATCTTGGACCCTGTATACTGATATGTGGGGATTCTGTATACTGATATCTGGGACCCTGTATACTGATATGTGGTGATTCTGTATACTGATATATGGTGATTCTGTATACTGATATCTGGGACCCTGTATACTGATATGTGGTGATTCTGTATACTGATATATGGTGATTCTATATACTGATATCTGGGACCCTGTATACTGATATGTGGTGATTCTGTATACTGATATATGGTGATTATGATGATATATGGTGATTCTGTATACTGATATCTGGGACCCTGTATGCTGATATGTGGTGTTTCTGTATACTGTTATCTTGGACCCTGTATACTGATATGTGGTGATTCTGTATACTGATATATGGTGATTCTGTATACTGATATCTGGGACCCTGTATACTGATATGTGGTGATTCTGTATACTGATATATGGTGATTCTGTATACTGATATCTGGGACCCTGTATACTGATATGTGGTGATTCTGTATACTGATATATGGTGATTCTGTATACTGATATCTGGGACCAGTGGCGGCTGGTGAAGTTTTTGGATGGGGGGGCGCCAGGCCCCGCCCTTCCCTTTGACCCCTCCTACTTTTAATAAGCCCCACCCCTTATAGAATCCACCCACTCCGTCCCCTGTATTCCACATATTGTGTCAGGGGTATACAGCTCAGCATCACAGGGCACAGTATACAGCTCAGCATCACAGGACACAGTATACAGCTCAGCATCACAGGCCACCGTATACAGCTCTGCATCACAGGGCACAGTATACAGCTCAGCATCACAGGACACAGTATACAGCTCAGCATCACAGGACACAGTATACAGCTCAGCATCACAGGACACAGTAGACTCGACATATGACACAGGACACTACGACTCGACATATGACAC